>WXVQ01000013.1:171023-191044 GCA_013372465.1 Nitzschia sp. Nitz4 | reverse complement strand
GGTCAACTGCTGTTGTGGCACGTCTGGTTCTGTGTCGATAACTTCAACAGGGGGCGAACATGCATGTTCTCCCCCACTCTGCAGAGTTCTGTCTAGTCCAAAGTTCTCGTAGGAATCAACGGAAGATGGTACAGTTCCGAAGAACAATAACCCTCCTTTGGACCAATGCCACCCGAGCGAAGAGCAGACGTCACAGGTAACGGATAGCACGGAAGAACCGTACAAAGAGTACCAGATGTCAAGCAAAGGCAGGCCGGGGTGCGTGGGATGTCACCGGGCGACGCACGATAAACATGGACAACACCACCCGAACTTGTTCTGAGAACAAATGGGAGGTTGCCTGCGGTGTTTTTGTTCTTTTGGTCATCGAACACGGAAGAGTCGCTGATCGTCCACAACATCAAGACTGACAACAAGCGACCCTGAACCTTTCAATCTACTTCCCACATTTGCCAACAAGTCTCTCCCCCGTTGGCACGCAAGTAGTAGTCCCTCCGTCTTTTGTAGTTTCCTGTATCAGAGCTTTTCCATCCTTTTTGGGCACCTTCCGAACACTCTCCTGTGTCAAAGAACGCATTGGACAAAAACCATGGACAACCCAAACCATTCATCTCGCATTCGCCGCTGTAACTCTTTGCCTTGCAAAGTGCATACACAAGTGAGCTTGCTCCCAGCTCGACTTCGAACAAATACAAACCCATACGTAGGGAGTTTCAGACATTCTCCTCCTACTACCTTCGGGTCCATGAAAGCCAGTCTCCGAAGGAACCAGGCACAACATCTCTACTTCTCTTCTTCGAACGAAATCAGAGATTCCCCATATCTTGGCTGGTTCCATCATGCTCCAAAAGTTTCGCTTCCCACCTACAAGGTTGATTTGGGAGAACTAGCCTTGTTGGAACGATGGCGACTGTTGGCCGCCATGTTGGCCACTCTAAGACCAGACTCTACTCCTCCTCACTGGAGTCAGCGAATCAATGGACGCCTGTTGGGAGGTGGGCCTACTTACAAGTGCTATGATGGCTCCATGACTATCACGCCATCGCCTTACAGTTCCTCCATCCATTCACGTCAGTCATGGACCAAGCTTCTAACCAAGCTTGGTGACTGGCTTTTGTCTCCGGTCCCCTATGACTCTGATTTTGGTACTGATGACTACCACACACCCAAGTTTCTACATCAAGATAGACGAGATGCCGACGACTCGGACAGCGACTCGGATGATGAAGATGACCCAAGCCGCGATGATGATGACGATGACGATAGTGTGGCACTCAGTGACCTTGGAGGACCCGTTCAAGCGAAACCCTCTAAGCCTGAGAATGTGTCTGTCTCTCAGATTGCTGAGGCATACTATGCGCATCAAGTCATTGACCAAAGTGATTATTCGGAATTAGAAGGCGATCGACTGGACTATGTCATTACTCAAGCAGACATTGCAAGAATGGCGCGAAATGCCGCAAGACATCTGGACGTTGACAGTATACTCAGGTTACCCACTGTCACCTACCGTTCACCAAAGAGCATGATCAAGGCACAAGGAAGACCATCCAAGGAGTCTATCTATTCAGATGACGTTTGGAGCTTTGTCATGGTTCCTACAGAAGACAAGGTCATGGATTCTTCGAGCTTCGAACATACAGACGGAAGTGATACTGTATGTGTCATCTGTCTAGAAGCTTTCAAGGATGGGGATAGACTAAGAGTTCTCCCTTGCGATCACTCATTCCATGTCGGATGTATAGATCGATGGCTTTCTGGTTCTCACTCTCATCATGAATGTTTCACGAGTGGGTGTCCGACGTGCAAGAAGCACCCACATGTCCCTACTCCAGTTGAGCGTCGTCCATCGCAAACACAAACGCATACAACCGACAGTAATGATGGTTCGCTGCCTTCATGGGCTTTTTCCAACTTGGGCTCCCAAATGGCGCAGTCTTTGAGTATGTGATTCTCTCACTTTTTTATGGCTGGAATGGGGAGTCTTATCATCACCTCCACTCTTCTTTTTCTCACACACCTCATTGTAGTTCCCTACAAGGGCTGGGCTTCCTTGTAGGTTGTAGTATTGACCATACCCCATTCTAGTATTGTTCTTTTAATCCATTTCATTCTATCTTACTATCTGTGTGTTAGTACCGTCGACGCCATGGTGGCGGAAAACATCGTCATCATACACTTCCGGAAAGTCTTCAGCAGAAAGATACCTTTTCCCGAACCCTCGTCCGGCAATCCAATGATGTCGCTGAAAGAAGAATTCGTCATTTTCCACGATTCAAAAAGGCTCGTCACGTAACGCTGTTTCAGTACCTCCAGGTCTCCAGCTTGGATGAGGTGGAGAATATCCTGGAGAGTCGGATCCGCTATCACAAATCTCATCGCAATCCGATCTAGTGAACACAATTCGTGTCATAGTCCTTCACATTTTCAGTATCGCGTTCCCTTTCATACAACAATAACAATCATCATCATGTCTACTCGTTTTGGAGTTGGTTTGTCACGATACTGCCGGCGGAAAATCGGCTTGGGATGGATGACTACGTTGGCCGTCACAGCTCCTACGGCCACTGCTCGATGGGCATCGACTACGCCAGGGCCACTGGGAAGTACTCTGCAAGTGGCAGAAAGTTTGAATTCCAGGCTTCATGAACCCGAGATGGTCCGTGTGCCTCGTCCAATGAAAGCGCAGGCCACTACCCATTCCAAAAGTGAAGAAAAGCGATTGCGAAGTGATCTAGCTTCAGAACTCTGCCGAGGATATGGATCTCTCCCCCCTCTCAAACTTCCTCTTGATGAAACTTGCGAACGAGGAGACTTTTTGATCTACCTGGCTACTGGTTGTTCGCCTAAAACAAATACCGTTGCTGAAAAACTTAGTCAGCTGCCCACAGAATTGCACAACATCGACATTGCATCTCTTCGAAAAGTGAGCACCCCAGAATATGAAGAGCTTCTCGAATTTGTCGTCAAGCAAGATGCTGTCAAGGGTATGGAGTTCTTGATTGAGCTCCGTGAGGATTTGCAACGTTTGGTTCGCTGGATGCAAACCAAGGCCAAGGACGACGAACGATTGGTGAATCTGAAGGACCTCGATGCCTATTTGTTGCGAATGTTTTCACTTTGGTTCAGCCCTGGAATGATTGGTACGTGGAAGATGGCTGTATGGCCGTAGTTCTTTCTTTTCCTTCTCAAAACATGTTTCCATTTCGCCCAATTCTTCAGAATTGAAACGTATTACCTTCGAACAAAGCCCTGCGTCCGTGATTGAGTTCGTCGCCACCAGGGAGGCTGTTCACCCCATGCGAAGTCTCAATGACTTGCGAAGTCGTCTTGGACCTGGACGACGGGTGTTGGCCTTGTTTCATAAGCTACTCAAGGATACACCCTTGGTCTTTGTCCACGTAGCACTGACCGATGATATTCCAGGGGGCATGCCGGAAGTGTTGGAGTTGACCCCCATGGAAAAACCCACATGTGCCACTTTTTACTCTATTACAAATGCTATCCCAGGTTTGGCCGGTGTCGGATTAGGTGAACACCTGATAAAGGAGGCCGTTGGCGTGAGTGGTTGTGGTCTGATTGTTAATGATGTCGTCGAAGTTCAAAGCTCACTGGTGTCCGTTTGCTCTTGCTATGCTTGTAGTCCCTACAAAAGGAATTCTCATCGCTCCAAACCTTTGTGACTCTTTCTCCTATGCCCCGCTTCCGCAAATGGGTCGAAGATAAACTTCATCAAAATGAAGAAGCTGGACATTTCGTGGACGAATCCATTCTTTCTGCAAGTGACATGGAATTGCTAGAAAAGACTGGGATCATTTCGGAGGACAAGTCTTGGACAGGAATCTTGAACGCCATCGGGAACGTTAACACTGAACAACTGCAAGCTATCAAGCCTGTCATGGTGAAGCTGGCAGCTCGGTACATCGTCATGGAGAAGCACCGTGGAAAGCCATTGGATGGAGTTGCTAGGTTCCATTTGGGAAATGGAGCTTACGTGCACCGTTTGAACCATGCCGCTGACCTCTCTCGCAAGGGAATCAAAAATAGCTATGGTATGATGGTGAACTACCGATATGACTTGGATCTCATCAAGGAAAATCAAAGAGAATTCGAAACGAGCTTTGAGATTCATGCCAGCGATGAGGTTTGGAGCTGGATCAAGGAAGAGTCAGAAAAGTAGATTGTATGGCATCCTTATAGCATATTTAGAGAATAACGCTTTTCCCTAGTCTGCAACGGTAGGTTTGTCAGTACTCGGAGTCCACAATTCTGACTTTGCACCTGGGGAGCCTAAATATTTCGGGAGATTGTCTGGGATGTCGATGATGCGGTCCTTGTAGTACATGTGATACGAAGGTTGGATGTTTTTGGCATTGGGACCCTGCATCGACAGAGGAACAACAATCGTCTTTCCCTTTCGTATTGTCGCATAAACTGGTGAGCCACAGTTTCGACAGCGAAATCTTGTCACTTCTTTACTGGTATTGATGCTCCATAGTTCTTCGGGTGGTACGGAACAGGAAAAGTTTTGGGGGCGATGAAGGGACTGCGCCGAAAAGGGAGCTCCAGTGAGGGAACGGCAGATGTTGCAATGACAAATGGAAGAAGTCACCGGCTCACCAGTCACTGTTATAGAGACTTGACCACAGTAGCAGCTACAGGCTGGGGAGGATGTGTTGCCAGCATTAATATTGTTCGAATCGGGTGGCGCCATGGTGTGAAGGATACTCAACACGAGGACTATTAGATCTCGATTCATCGGTAGACGCACGGACGTTTTCACAGGGCTTGCTTCCTACACCAACAAAACATAGAAAAGTCGACAACAAACAGAAGCACCAACATGAACCCTACCAACACCCAACCAGAGAAACTTTCCGTTCAAGCGTTGCGGGTTGCCCAAGCAGAACTCAGCAGTGGAAATACACAGGGGAAAGTCTTTGTTCGCATGTCTCCGGGCGCCGTTGCCTTTCAAACAGAGCGACCCCAAGCCATGGAAACTGTCCGAAAACAGATTCGCCAAGCCGTATTGGATGATGCACCCTCCACTGCAGCGAGCAAGTAAGAGAAGGTTGTGTTTGGTTCAATGCTCGGTGAACGTTCTATTTTATATGATGTATTGAGAATTGGACACCAACGTATTCATGCTTGCTTCATGTTGTTCCAGCTGATGCTGTACCCAACGACATAAGTAGTCCATCCCCAACCAGTTCAGGGCCTCAAGCTCAACCTTCCAACCTTCGGACTGCATGTCCTGCAACTCCTGGTGCCTTGCCTCTACTTGTCCTTGCTGACAAAACATGCTAGTCTCATTTTGCAGTGTTTGGATTCGTTTGAAATCCAAGTCTGTCATCTTTTGGAAAACGCTGTCGGGGAGCTTTAGATGCTTCAACTGAGAGGGTCGGAGTCCCAGCCATCCAATCTCGCATCGCCGGCGAGTGGTGACTTGCTCTCGCATGAGACCCATTTTTTCCGTGTGATAATAGGTCTGGAGGACAGCAACACCAAAGGGATTGGCGTCACACAAACCGTACACTGGTAGTGACATTTGAAATTGCAAATGGTGAACCCACTGACGTGTGGCAATATCAGGGAATCCTTTTCCAGTAACAAGAATACAAGGGTACTTCTCAAAGAACTTGTCTTCGCTGAGCCGGGTGTAAATCCCTTCCTTCTCGATGACTAAAATGCACTTGGCACCATTGGCCCTCACTTGGGACTTGGTCAATGTAGATGTGATTGGAATTCCATGGACATCTAGCGCACGTCCATTCCATATCACTTCGCCTTGAAGGTTCAAGAGCTCCAAGGAACCACAGCACCATCCCTTGGGAGATGCCATGAGTCCCAGCGATGGCCTGGGGACATGCAGCAACTTGGCTAGTTCCCAAATGGCACGATCGCACTCGGCTTGATTCCGAAAGTGTGTCACAAAGTGATAGTAGACTTCTCGGATGGTAGTGGTTCGGCGGTTTTTCAAGAGATGATGGCAAAAATCCGCCACCAGAACGATGCTCGTCATGTTCCTGCAATAGGTCGTGTGCAGAAGCGTTCTATGGTCTCCCAAATTGGGGACTTGCATCTGTCCAAGAGGCTCCAATATACATTGCACCAGAATAAGTTCTTCGATTCGACGAACAACGGTGTTGCGAGGAACGATCGGATCGTCGAATCCTGCGTTGCAGTCGCCGAAGCAACTAGACTCGCTTTCGGAACGGTCGCCATCGTCAGGGTTGGGACTCAAAGAGCAGCTGACAGGAGTGGCAAGCATGTCGCCTGTCATTGGCGACAGCGGGGATGCGTCCCAAGGTCGTATGGATTGAGACATATCTCCGTTGCTAGTGTTCTGGTTGAAGCATTGGTGAGTACAATGGAGGGGCACGAGTTTGGCTTGGTGGAAGCAAACAGCCTTGATTTCACAGAGAGCCATTTCAAACATGATACGTGTTCAATTTCTCAACATTACAACATAAACAATAGTTCACAGACGTACAGTACGTTCTTATACCCAAGTAGCGATTGAAGAGTCTCAACAATGAAATGCTCCCAGCGGCCGTGCCGATGTAAGGGTGGAGGGAAAGTTTGTAGTATGAGTTTCTCGTACTAACTAGTAGTGGTTAAATTCCTAATTGTGGTAGTGTCCCATGAGACACACCATCCGACACGGATATGGATCTAAGAAACACCTCGCAACTCGCCCCATCCACTCCCCTCACCAACCTCCATTGCAATCTCCCCCATACTCCAGCCATCAAGCACGCAAGGGTATCGGGAAAGGCGAGGACAAAATGGCGAGTCCTCTCAAGACAGAAGCCCCAGAAGCCCCTCCCCTGACTCCGGATGACAAGAAGCAAACGAACGTAGACGGAGATACAGAGGCCGACAGTGGGGAAGGCTGCAACAATGGAGTCACTGAGAGTTTGCCCCCGTCGCACATTCTCGAGAACGGTCGATTTGTTTACTTGCCCCCTCCCAACACAATAGAACGATCTAGATTCTTTGAAAGGTCTATTGCCCGTCACGGGCTTCTACAAGCAGATATCTCGAAAGAGCAAGCGCAGACCACGGCAGGCACCGCATCGGATCCAAAAGACACCGAGACAGAGGAGCAAGATACTACGGCTCCCAAAGTCCACCCGTTGGCCGTAGCGTCCGCTAGACTGCAAGGAAATGGTTTGGCTGAATTGAACCGCGCTATTAATCTCGCACAACTTGTTACAACCGGAGAATTTTTTGGTCTGACCAACATCGTGGATCCCTCTCTGGAGGGAAATGCTTCCACCACTACTTCTTCGGGGCAGGCAAAATCCGGGGCTACAGCTGGGGCTGCCATGCAAAACGTTGATGCTATCAAGTCAACCTTTGTTCTCAAACGGAAACGACTGCAGTTCCAAAAGGCTTCGACCGTTCTAGAAAGGCATGAAAAGCGTTTGCGGGCCGCCGTCAAGGCCCAAAGCGTTCTAGATAAGCGTCTCTTCCAACTCCGGCAGCAGTGGAGACTTGTGGCACCTGAACACGGAACTAGAGCACGCTTGCATGCTGCTAGACCTACGGAGGTTGTTGCTATCGATGTTGATGTGTATGATAGGGATCGTGTCGGTGGAGGTAACTTGGCTTTGAAAAATCAATCCAATGGCTCTCAGCCAACGACGGCTGGGAGACTTGCTAGGAGAGTGCCGCGTTTTGCAACGATCGAGCTTCGGAACAATTATCTCTCGCTAGTAGAACCGGAAAAGGCTGAAACCACTACGGAAGAAGGGGAGCCAAGTGACGCGATGGACGTCGATACAAAAGATCCGACTGTCTCTTCCTGTACTCGGGCTGAGCCATTTGCAATTGCGGATCCCACATTGGGTCGCGTTGTAGAAAATTTCGATCCATCCAAAGTTCCGATGCTCAACCTTCAATTAGATATTCAAAAGGCATCAACGGGCTTTGTGCAATCTTCCTGTTTGGAACCCATGACTACCCTTAGTGTTGCTAAAGGAGAAACCACCGAATACGCTCAAGATGAGGACGTCCTTGTCACCCTCCAGCATTCTTTGTTTTGTGCTTCTTTGTTTGAGTCTATTCGAAGTGAATTGGATCCTGCCCCAACCGACCAAAATCCTACCCAATTTTCAGCTCGTCGCAACATTCCCTCCGTTGCCTGGCTCTCCTGTGAATCTGAACAGAGCTTTGTTCCTCCTCCCAATCGCCAGATAGAAGGGGGCTATGGGGTTTCACCTTTGTCGGTCGTTCATTGTCACGAAGGTGATGTGAAGGTACAGCTTGATGCAGAATATACACTTGGAATTAAGCTCGTGGAAGCCAACGTGGAGGCCCCTCAAGAGAACACCTCGAGCGAGAGCACTCCATTCGAAACTGGCAGTGTCAGTGGAAGTCAGTCCCCAGAGCACCTTCATGCACTCTGCCGTGCATTGTTGCTTCACGCTCAGGATGTCTACCACCGACATTCTTTGTATTTGAGAGAGCGGGTCAAACAAAAGCAAGCCGAAGAAAAGGCGAAGGGTCCCGAACCTCGTGGCTTGGCTCGTGTCACCAAAGAGGACTTACCTGACAAGGCAAGAATTCTTCAGAGTTGTGTGAGTTTGGGGTCAAAAATGCTCCTTGAACAGCGCATTCGGAAAGCTTTGCTTCGAACAGCTCAGTGGGCCAAGCAATACTCAACCGAGAAGTTGCACGTTGATTGGTTGGCACTGTCGGTGTTCGACTTGCACTCTCATTTCACGCTATCGTTTCTCGAGTTGGTACTTGATGGAGATATTTCACAGGATGGCCTATGTGTTAGCTCCATGGGTCCAGGTGGTGAACATAGAAAGACGCACTTCCATTCTGATAACGAATTTGAACTCTATCTCAAGGTTCAACTTCAGCGACAAATCAGGGACAAGAGATTTTAGAAAAGTTCTATGTAGCCTAAGAACATAATACCTTTTCTTTTGATCCCTCAAAAGTTGCGATGAGACTACCGAGAGCCAATCTAGGTATTGCATCCCTTACGTGTTCATCACTCAACAGGCAGGGGCTTCACCAGACTCCGGACTCGACTAGTTTGAATCCTCATCCACGGCCCAAGAACCAGAAATGGAATGGTTGGCCAGGAAAGCCACAAAAGAGACCATGAACCCTGTTGAAGCCCTTGTTTCCGATGTCATGGCCGATCGGCCAGTTCAAGAGGCCCCTGATATTCCAGGCCCAACTTGTACTTGTGAGGAGGTTCTGCAATGCAAATTCTCCAGCTGGTACCCCAAATTCTCCAACCTCGAAGGCCGAAAGAGAAAGAATGTAACCATTTCCAGTGTTATAATCCAAGATCTCCCTTCTAATTTTGAGAAGTACTTGTTGAGTGACGGTGTCAAGCTACCACTTGGAGCAGAGAAACTCTCAAGTTGTGTTGACGGAAATGGTGACTGGTCATCCGACGACGAAAGCCAAGCGTCCGACCAACCAGACGACGAAGTCATGTTTTCGTTCCCAGATTTGAACGACAAAATCAAAGAGAGTATTGATACTCTTAATGGTTCTGTCGTACCAAAACTGAGCTGGTCAGCGCCTAAGGATGCATCTTGGGTCAACGGTGGATCATTAAAATGTTCCACGACAGGAGACATTTATCTCTTGCTAAAAAGCAGTGATTTCTGTCTTCACGATGTTTTGAGAGAAGCTTGGAAGGAAGGATCAGACTACGATGAAAACCCAAACCCTCCTACCATGGAGTTGGTCCTTCGAAAGTGGTGCAACTTGCATCCTAGCATGGAATTTCGATGCTTCGTGCGACGAAACGACTTCCTAGCCATTTCACAGAGAAACCATACTCAACACTACGCCCATTTGTCCCAAGATCAAATGCAGATTATGGACACTCTGTTGGACTTTTTTGAAGACAACGTTAGAGGTGTATTTGCTGATGGCAAGGTGGAGAACTATGTATTTGACGTGTATATTGACAAAAAGAATCGTGTCTGGATTCTCGATTTCAATGTTTGGGCTGCGTCCACGGATAGTCTTCTTTTTGAGTGGAGTGAGCTTCAGAGTCTGGACATGGAAGATGAACCTTACTTTCGTCTAGTCGAAACAGCTAATCAGGTCAGACAAGACCCATTGGCCTCCTACAGGGCACCCATAGACACAGTTGAGCTTGCGTCGTTGACCCAGGGGGATGCGAAGGTATTTGAAGAATTCATGAAGAAATGTCAAAAACCGGAGACTGATGAATCATCGTTCTGTGACAACGATGACCAATAATGTCAAATCTGATTATCTTTGTTATCGAGAGTAGCTCAATCGAACACAGCCATTCCCAGAGCACCCCACCAGTCCTCAGGACGGAAAAATCGGTACCCACGCTCGAGAGAGGCAATGACTTCCATATCCTTGGGCGTAAGCATAACGGGGTGGTGTAATGCGTGGATGTTTTCTTGTTGACGTACGGCAGATGAACTCTTGGCGACCACAGACGTTCCTCGTTGGATGGCCCAGCTGAGACACACATTTGCTACTGTTGTGTTGTGTTGTACTGCAATTTGTTGCAGAACAGGATCGTCAAGAATGCGGGGCTCGTTGTCTTCTTTGTATCCTGGAGATCCGAGAGGAGAATACGCCTGGAAATGGACGCCACGGGCATTGCAATAGTTGAGAAGATTGGTCTGTTGAAGGTATGGATGTGCCTCGACTTGGTTGACAGCAGGTGGAATGCGCGCCTGTGTCATCAACTCGTGTAGCAAAGAAACAGGAAAGTTCGAAACTCCAATACTTTTCACCAATCCCTCGTCGTGCACCTCTTCCATTGCTCGCCAAGTCTCGTGAATAGAAACGGAAGGGTCTATCAGTTTTCCTTCGTCGGATTCGTCAATGTCTTCATTGTCATAACCGCGCTTTGTGGGATCAATGTTGACGTAGTGGAACGCTTGTGGCCAGTGAATCAGATATAAATCCAAATAATCTAAATTCAAATCCGTGAGTGTTTTTTGTAGTCCAATCTTGACATGTTCCCTGCGATGGAAGGGGCAGGCCAACTTGGAAACGATGTACAAATCTTCGCGAGTGGTGAGACCACTAGAGATTTCCTTGGAAATGGCTTCTCCAATTTTGTCTTCATTGAAGTAGACCGGTGCACAATCGATTCGTTTATACCCAAGTTCGATGGCGGAGTGGATGGCTGCATCAACCGCATCTGGTGCAATTCCAAAGGTACCCAAACCCACAGCGGGGAGCTCCTTCCCTTTCATCGCGGCACAAGTTGAGCTCATCATTCCTCGTGAAAGCTTCCCAAAAGTTGAAAAGAGAATTGTTGGTAACAATCGAGAGGCCACAAACATAAAGACGACAGCAAAGAATCTTGCTTTTCAAGATATTTGCCAGAGGCCAGAGGTTGTTGTGGATTTGGCTCAGATTTAGTCACACTAGTCGACGTTTCTATGGGTCTGACAGTATCTATCACTATTTACACGATGCCACCACCGTAGCCTCGAGCAGAAGCATTCATATCGGGGTAGTCTCGGACGCTGGGACCTCGTTTTTTCACGAGACTTGGTCCCTCCCTCTTCAAGGCTTCAATGGTTGGAGTGCCCAGTAGCCCCATAGCTCGATCTAGTTCCACTTTCAAAATATCCACCACTCTTTCTACACCCGATGTTCCACCAGCTGCTAGACCCCATAAATACGGTTTGCCGATTCCAACGGCATCTGCACCAAGAGCCAAGGCTTTCGCAATATCCGTTCCACGTTGGATTCCTCCATCCAGAATGATTTCAACATCCGGCCCGACTGCCTCTCGAATAGATGGCAACACATCAATCGTTGCTGGAGACGTATCGAGCTGCCGTCCACCATGATTCGAAACCCAAATAGTGGAGAAACCCAAGTCGATGGCATGTTTGGCGTCGTCAGGTCGAACAACGCCCTTTGCGGCTGCCGGACCATTCCATTCTCCCAAGAGCCATTCTGCATCCGACCATCCAAAGTCTGGGGCCAATTGCTTGCTGACAAACGAATGTAGCGAGTCAGCAGGTACATCCTTGTTGAGAACCGCGTATGTATATGGTTCGTGGGACAAAAAGTCATAGGTCCAAGCGGGTCTCTTTATGGCCTCCCACATTTGTTTGGCACTGTATCTGGGAGGAATGGAGAAATCGTTGCGAAGATCACGCTCACGGTTTCCATACCAAGAAAGGTCGACTGTGAGAGCAAGAGCCTCAAAGCCCCCAGCTTTAGCCTTTGCAAGCATCTCCTTTACAAGCTCACGATCTCTCCAAACATAGAGCTGAAAGACTTTGGGACCACTGTTCAATGCGGCAACATCGGGAATGTCGGTAGTTGTCATTGTGGAGAGTCCATACAGCATGCCATTTTTGGCTGCAACCTTGGCGGTCGCCGATTCTCCTTCATGATGAAACATGCAATTACCTCCTGTGGGACACGTGAAAAATGGAAGATTCACATCCATACCAAAAATTTTTGTTGACATATCCAAAGGCGGCTTGATTCCTGACAATACTTTATAATGCATTTCAATTTCGGTGTAGGCATCCTTGTTCCTTCGTAGTGAGATTTCATCGTCCCCTCCAGCATCGATGTAGTCAAACACCATCTGAATTGTGAAAGCATTCTGTGAGTCGTCAAGATTCTTCACACCATGTTCTGTCAGCTGGATGTGAACAAACCTTGTGTGCCCGAGCTTTGGCAATCGATCGGATGTCGGCAATGTTGACAGCCTTCTTTATAGCTGCTTGGAACGGGGCATCAAGGGCAGCATTGAGCGGTATGTGTTGGAGTACCTTATGTACCCCCAGCTTGTGTGGATTGAACAGCATGATTCCACTAGAAGTTTGTGAGGAGGTGCAGAAGAGAGATGAGGAGCGAGCGGCGCCTACCGATATTTGTTTACAATAGGACCCAGCGTCGGAAGATGGATATCTACCAGACACCGTGTGAAGCATGGCGAGAAGGATCGTGTCACCAACTTCTTCCATGGTGTTCCAATGGAAGATAGCCGTGTCGAGTAATTAAGTAAAGAAACCCTGTAGTAGCGGGAAAAGTGGCATCTTCTGCCAACCAAACGAAAGATACCAAATCATTTCCTGCAAAGAAGTAGGATCACATTCAAGTCGGTAAAATTAGGCCTTGTAGTTTGAATAGCTTGGACCGATTAAGAGGGTACTAGTAGTTGGTAGTCTCAGGATTGGTATGGTGTGACTAGAATATATTGCCACCAAACAGTTAGCGAGCACTTTTCTGTTTGGCAACTCTTATCATTGAAATGCGTTGCTATGCTTAGACTATTCCTCCACCGTATCCTCGAGCATGGGCATTGGCATCAGGATAATCGCGGATACTAGGTCCTCGTCTCTTAATGAGATCTGGGCCCTCACGCTTCAAATCAGCCACCGTCGGTGTTCCCAACAAACCCATCGCACGGTCCAATTCGACCTTCAAGATCTCGAATGCCCTATCAACTCCAGCGGTTCCTCCGGCAGCAAGCCCCCACAAATAGGGCTTTCCGATTCCGACAGAATCAGCTCCAAGAGCTAGGGCCTTTGCAATATCTGTTCCACGTTGCACTCCTCCATCCAAGATGACTTCCATATCAGG
The DNA here is from genome assembly GCA_013372465.1 of Nitzschia sp. Nitz4. Taxonomy (NCBI): domain Eukaryota; phylum Bacillariophyta; class Bacillariophyceae; order Bacillariales; family Bacillariaceae; genus Nitzschia; species Nitzschia sp. Nitz4. The sequence goes on along the minus strand of WXVQ01000013.1, from coordinate 177,451 downwards.
TCCAACAGCCTCGCGGATGGAAGGCAGGACATCGATGGGAGCCGGTGACGTATCCAATTGACGTCCTCCATGGTTGGAAACCCAAATTGTTGAGAATCCAATTTCTGCGGCGCGTTTGGCATCATCAGGACGAACAACACCCTTCGGTGCAGCTGGACCATTCCATTCACCTAGGAGCCACTCGGCATCAGACCATCCAAATTCTGGGGAGAGTTGGCTGTTAACGAAGGAGGCAAGAGAATCAGCAGGAACGTCCTTGTCAAGAATGGCATAGGTGTAAGGCTCATGGGAAAGGAAGTCATAGGTCCATGCAGGCTTCTTGACAGCTTCCCACATTTGCTTGACGCTGTATCGGGGAGGAATAGAAAAGTCATTACGCACGTCCCGTTCACGATTTCCGTACCAAGTAAAGTCAACTGTCAGTGCAAGGGCTCCGAATCCTCCCTCCTTGGCTTTTGCCAAGACATCTTTCACCAATTCTCGGTCCTTCCAGACGTAAAGCTGGAAAACCTTTGGTCCCTTGTTAAGCTTGCCAATATCCGGGATGTCAGTGGTAGCCAACGACGACAAGCCATACAAGGCTCCATATTTTTCTGCCACCTTGGCCGTGGCCGTTTCTCCTTCATGATGGAACATGCGATTTCCGGCAGTAGGACAGGCAAAGAATGGAAGATTTACATCCATTCCAAAAACTTTCGTGGACAAGTCGAGTGGGGGCTTGATTCCCGACAAAACTTTGTAGTGCATCTCCAATTCTGTGTAGGCATCCTTGTTTCGGCGCAACACAATTTCATCGTCACCTCCAGCATCCAAGTAATCGAAGACCATCTAAGAACCAATCCAATATGAGTCAAAATTCATAGACAAGGACATCATGTTTGCGTTTCGTACCTTGTGAGCCCGCGATTGTGCAATTCGGCGAAGGTCGGCAATGTTCACAGCCTTTTTGACCGCTGCTTGATAGGGAGCATTCAGAAGGGTGTTTAGGGGAACATGCTGCAACACCTTGTGTACGCCAAGCTTGTGAGGATTGAAGACCATGATTGAAGTTGTACCAAGTCGGAGACGCAACCTTTTTGGCACTTTTTGTTGTCCACCGATGTTGAGTTGTGTTTCGGATCGTCGTTGTGGTTTGATCCCCCTTCTTTTGGATTGGATACCTTCTCTTATGTATTTCGGGCATGAGCGTGTCACCAAAAAAGTGCTAAAGTACGTCAGGAACTTCAAGCGAGCGAGGCACAATCCACCAATCATTTATAGGGGAAATTGGTCCTTTCCGGCCATCGTCCTGCCGCCGTACCAACGTATGTATTGTCCAATGCCATCGAAGAGTACAAGGTAAACTGATTTCCTTCCCTCTTCTGATTGTCACCAGCAGCATCTACTAACTGTCATGATTGCCATTTTGTTTCCAAACATTCTACTTTCCCCGGCAAATGCAGCTTTTCTTCTTGAGATATCGCTCAAGTTGGAAGTATAGCTACAGGATATGGGGGATGCAAACGTCAGAAGCGGGTGCTAGTACAACAAGAAGCCAGAGAGTTATGGGGCATCAACGTATGACGGAAGAATAGACCTTCTGGTCCATGTATTTTGGCATGCCGTGGGCTGCAACCTCCTTCCAAGTCCGCACGTCGGATACAACAGAGGAACCGTAGTTGGTCCATGCGTGGCGACGTCGACACCAGTGCATACGTCCAAGAGAAGTATCAGAGTACCAATCGTAGTGTTTCTAAACTTCTACCGTAAATCTTAGCAACTGTATCCCCTATACTATGGTATGTATTATACGATGGAAGGAATCTCCTGCTCTGCCGCTTGGGCTGCTTCGGGAGAGGGCGATGTGCCCTGTTGTCCGTCTTCCGTGACCAAAGTCAAATCCGATTGAATGCGTTGCGCCGCCTCAATTTCAGCTTCTCGGATTAAGGTTCGGAATTGCCAAGCTCTTGTACAACAGATAAACCAAACACTCATTGGAAGGACAATGGTGAGTATGGCAATCGTTCGATAGTCATCATTTGTCAATGGGATTTCAGCGTCATCATCTTCTGTCTTTTCTTCTTTAACAAAAACAACAAACTCGAAAATGTTCCAAATGTTCCAGAGGATACCGGCGACAATGGTGCCTAGGAAATATTGCATCGCCAACAGCGACGTATTCTCAGAGGTTGCCTTCAAACCAGCACGTGCAACCATAAGACCCACGCAGGTAACGAGGAGATCAAAGTAGTCAGCATTGGCCCATTCTCGCATCTCAACCGTGGGAGGCAACGTGGAACCTGGTGCATCATCGGTTGGTGGTGTATCCCAATCCACTGGGGTGGACGAAGACGACTCAACGGGTTCACCTCCGGTAGCAATAGATATCAAACCCAAAAGTCGCATAAAACACATAGTTCCCAAGAGTAGAGACAAAAGTCGAACGTTGTTTTGGGCTTCTACGATTTCGTACGAGCCCAAGACCAAAATCTGCCCTCGGCGAGCCTGTTCTTCTTCGTCCAAAACGATTTGGGGAACGTGTGCTCCACTTTCATCCTGGTCCTCAGCCGTTGAGGCTGTGGCAGTCGATGCTTCTTCAGAGGCCTTGTTGTTCGTGACAACAACACGAGGCTTAGGAAACAAATGAACAATCATGTCATCCTCTGTAATACCAAGGCTTTGGAGTGTTTTCGAATCAGGTAGCATTCTACCCCTAAAAATGAGTCGTTGACTAGAAGGAGGCACCTTGTGTGTTTTTTCTCCAACTCGTTTAAACTCTTCAATCGTCCACTGGGGATTCACTTGAATAGGGAATCGCTTCTGCGCCGAGTCCAAAATGACAATGGTGACTGCTTCGCCTTCCTCTAGTGATAGTTCTGGCTCGGACTCGTCATCTTCCATGGCGTCTACTAAGCTGGTGGTCTTTCTGGACGTAGGAGGCAATTCTATGGAAGGCTTGGAATGATCGTCGTCGTCATCACTGAATCTTTCTGCTCGGTTCGTGGCACGACGAAAGGCGGAAAGCGGGACTTGGTTGGACTCGGAATGTTGTTGCGAAATGTCTTCATCTCTATCTGATGAAGAAAGTGGATTGTACGTTGATCTCCCTCTGATTGTCATTGCTTAAGTCCTGGATTCACCGTTGGTGATGTAGAGGAGTGGCTGGATACTACGGTAGTCGTAGTCTCAGGCAACACGCAACAGCACACTGTTCCTTGTGTTTGTGTCGTTGCGAGTTGTGCAGAGAAGTCGTTGCAGACGAGACGAAGTCACAATCAAGTCTTGCAGCTGCCCGGCTTGGTGCGTCCTGCGGCAACCCGTTCATTCACGCGGGAAACAAACATTTGGACCTCAACCGAAGATTAGAAGCATGGCCACCATTAGGCTAAGCTGTTCCAGCTTGAGTAATACAAAGTAGTTACTACGATGTACTGCAGCACAATGCAACATGCAGAGTGTCATGGTGGCCAAGAATTTTACCATTTTCATTTGCCATACTGTCCGACAAAGCAAGTGGTACTACTGGAACAAGCTAGTACTAGTAGAAGCAAAGTAGTATTAGTAGAAGTACTAGTAGAGATGGGGCTGTTGTCCTCATCCTTGCCCATGATTGAGAGGGAGAGAAAGAATGAAGGATGGACAAACAGCCGTCAGGGGAGGATCTGGAGGCCATCAAGGGGGTAGGGTTATCCATTGGTGCCACTCCTATCATTCAAGTCTCATTCATTGTGTGTTGGAGAAGATCATGACAAAATCTTTCTTGAACAGTCATTCAGTCCACCTCTGGACAACGAGAAATGAGATCATCAGAATCAACAAGGATGGGGCTCTCCAGGTTGTAAATGGTGTTGTAAGAGGAATTGGTTGGGTTGGGCCATTCCTCACAGATGATAAAGTCCACCAAATTCCGATTGACAAATTGGCAGCCGACCTGTCTCTCCATGCAACAATTTTGGGAAATGATGGTTCAGAGGGATGGTGGTGTCCATATTGTACACTTGGGAAGGCTGGTGAATGGTAACCAAAAGATCATGTGCAGGGAGCTCTATGGTGGACAATTGGTAAACTTCTTGAGGAGCATGTGGCAACAGTGGAGCGTTGGTCTTGAGTCTTTCTTTGGCATCGTGGACATTAGAAACAAAGGAAACTAGTCTATAGCAGTGCATGGGACTACTAGATCGGGATTACTAAAAAGAAGGAAAAATTTGTAGAAGCTTGAAACCCTGGAATAGTAAGCCTGGCCTACAAGTCCCCTGCCTCGCCCATTGAAGTTGTGGGTGATTGGTTTGTTTTTGCAGAAAACTCTGACAGGAAGTGTGCACGCATTGTTGAAAATGATGATCACCGTTTTTGCCTCTTTTTTTGCGTCCAGATGGTCACCTCTATTTTGCGTAGCTAGTAGTAGTCGCATGGTAGACACATGAATCATGAACCAATCTGGGGAATTCGGAATCTGTACCGGCATCATCCATTTCCTCCTGTAGAAGATTGGTCGTGCGAGAGTTACAAAAGGGTCATCGATGAAATACAGAAAGACTGGAACCAGGATTCATGGTGGTATTTGACGGTTCCCGTGTCACTCACGACGACAACAGGGTCTCAAAAAAAACAACGATCCAACGGCTCATCCCCTTTTTGCGCTGGATGGCTGCATCTGGGAGTCCATCTATTCTCACCATTGCAGATTCCAAGTAAGCAACTGATTGTGATATCACTACTTCCAACATGTCCGACGATGAAGACTCTGAGGACGAGCGAATGAGGGCTTTGATGGCAACTTGGGAGCGCGAAGGTGATGATGACGGCGACAAGGGCAAGTCCGGGAAAAAGTCCAAAAAGAAAAAGAAGAAAAAGGGAAAAGACAAGGAAGCTCCGGAAGAAGAGGAAGAAGCTGATGGTGGTGAAGTAGTCGAAAAGAAAAAGAAGAAGAAGAAATCGAAAGACAAGGAGAAGGACAAGGACAAAGAAAAGGAAAAGTCAAAGTCGAAGGAGAAGAAGGAAAAGTCGAAAAAGACCGAGGATGAAGATGAGAAACCCAAGAAGAAAGAAAAGAGCAAGAAAAAGAAAGATAAAGAAAAGGATAAAGAAAAGGACAAAGAAAAGGACAAGGAAAAGCCTAAATCCAAGTCCAAATCCAAATCTAAGAAGGATAAGAGCAAGAAAAAGAAGTCTGAAGACGAACCCGAGATCCCTGCTGCCCCCATTAAGGTGGAACAAACGCAAGTTGACTATGTTGATGAAGACGATGAGGCTAGTGAGAACTCAGAGGAACAGAGAATGAAAGAACTACTCCAACAGTGGGGAAGTGACTCAAGCTCTGATGACTCGGACTCCAGTGACGAAGAAGAGGACGAAGAGGAGTCTGTGGCGAATGAACGCCGGAAGACAAAAGACGAATTGGGACTCAAAGACAACGCCTTGGATCATATCGTACTTGCTGCTCCGGATTTCGACGAGGCAATGAAGGAATTCGAAACGATGACAGGAATCAAGCCATCTATTGGTGGATCGTTGAAAGGTCTGGGTATCAAGACAGCGCGTGTTGGTCTGGACGATCAAGTCTACATTGAGATTATGGCACCTGATCCTGTAAAGTCTGGACCATTGGGTGCTCAACTCATGAACCTTGAGGAGGGTGCCCTTGTTCCCTACCACTTTGCCATTCGTCAATCAAACCTTGAAGAAATGTCTGAGGACTACGTGCCTAATGAATTGGGATACGCTCCTGATCGAATCGTCATGACCCTTGCCGGTACTGATGGCCTTCCCAGGAAATGGGAAATGCTATTCATGCATGGACACTTCCAAGGTGGTACGGTCCCATTTTTCGTTGATTGGGGTGAATGTGAGCATCCCATTGGTACCATTGCCCAAGGAGGCTCTTTGAAAGATTTCGTTGTCTCGTGTGCTGGAGGATCGCAGCTGCAGAAGCTTCTAGCTGGTGTGAAGGATATCAGTGTGGAGGATGGAGACCCAAAGTTGGAGTTTTCGTTTGGAAGCCCAGAAGGCACGATTACGTTTGCCACAGAAAATCCACATGGCATCAAGTTTCCAGGTAAGCACAGACGATTGCACAAAGGTATGTTGATCCTGCACGATTTCACCGTCTCAAAATTCCCCCCTGGTAGGTTATCAAGGTCCAGAAAATGATGAACCTCCTGCTCCTAATGACGATGATGACGACGAAGATGAAGACGATGACGATGACGATGACGACGATGAAGATGACGACGATGAGGATGAAGACGACGACGACGATGATGAGGAGGAGGAGGAAGACGAGGAAGAAGATGATGACGATGACGACGATGAAGACTAGATTTCCTCCGGCAGCGATGTTGCGATTTTTCTTTCGTCTCCCAGGTCAAACTGTGAGCAGGCGCTCGTACTTTTGGAAATTGGACTTTCGAATAGTATAAACGTAAGAGTAAGATACCATACCATTAGTT
>WXVQ01000013.1:0-170951 GCA_013372465.1 Nitzschia sp. Nitz4 | reverse complement strand
CTCTGCTGCTGCAATACGTTTCATGCTACTAAGAGCTAGTGGGTGCTAATGGCAAAATGGGACGGTTGCATGCGGTCCCATCCCTCGGAAGGGCGACGGTAGCAGCACGAACGCCGCAAGGAGGTTGGTTGATGTCGAATGACCCTGAAAATGACCAGTCGGGATTCGTCCATTGATGACCCGAAAGTCATCGCGTAGCAGAGGTTGCCCCTACGACACCGCGGAAATCTTTCGGCCAGATTATTTTGGTCACAAGGTCACACGCAGTGCCAAGCCGTCAATCTTGAGAGCCCACTGTTGATCACTCTTTTTGCATCTACTCACTAGATCCTAATAGTACTATCGATTCACCATGTCTGACGACGACGCCTCTGAGAACTCTGAAGATGCCCGAATGAAGCAGCTTCTCGCTACTTGGGACGATGACAACGAGGACGAAGACGATGACAGCTCTGACGACGATGACGACGATGAGGAGGAGGAAGAGCAAAAGGCCGGAGCCACCAAGTACGACTTGAACCTCCAAGACGACGTTCTTGACCACATCGTACTTGCCGCCCCTGATTTCCAAGAGGCCATCAAGGAGTTCGAGAATATGACTGGCATCAAGCCCTCCATTGTCGGTTCGCTACGAGGATTGGGAACCAAGAGTGCCCGCGTCGGACTTGACAACAACGCTTATATCGAGATCATTGCCCCTGATCCAAAGAACTCCGGCCCTATCGGAGCTGCCTTGGCTTCTGAGCTCGAGGAGGGAACACTCGTTCCTTACCACTACGCTATTCGATCGAGCGAGGTTGAGCACATGAAGGACGAGTATGTGCCCAATGAGCTCGGATGGCAACCCGACCACATTTCCATGTTTGGTGCTTCCCCTGATGGAACACCTAAGAAGTGGGAGATGCTTTACATGTATGGCCACAAAATCGGTGGATGTGTGCCATTCTACATTGACTGGGGTCAGTGCGACCACCCCTCTGCCTCTATCCCTGAGGTTGGTGCCTTGAAGAGCATTATCGTTCGTGCTCCTGGAGGTCACAAGGTTCACGACCTTCTTTCCAAGGTCAGTGGAATCCAAGTCGAGGAGGGAGACCCATTGCTTGAGTTCTCCTTCGGAAGTCCCGAGGGAACCATCACCTTCTCGGCCGACGATCCTAGGGGAATCAAGTTCCCTGGATTCGAGGAGGGCGATGATGGTGCTGGTGCCGATGAAGCTGGTGATGATGGCCCACAATTTCCAGGTAAGAAACTTGTATGCGTTTCGTTTGCTCTGATTGACTTGCTACATACGCTGGTGCTGACTCCACTTCTTTCATCACAGGTATGCCTGATCTCTTGCCTACTGGAGGCGGTGACGACGATGACGTCGAGGTATCAGACGTAAGTTCCTGATTTTGTGGTCACTCTTCAAGAGTATTCTACATTGTGGAAGTTTCCTTTTCTCACTTGATTTATTCTGTATTTATAGCCTGAAGATTCGGATTAGATTGCTTTCCAAATGGCCAGGTTTCTTTAAACTTACAAAAACTATACCCTGTTAAACCTTAACGTATAATTGATCGACGTTTGTTTCCTTTGACTAGCAGCGAAGATACTCTTGTTCTCTCTCTCGGAAGAGACCATGAAACCAAAGGAAGCTGCCGACGCTGCTTCTGGATGTTCTCGAATCTAGCAAGGGTCAGTACAGTTGTAGGATATCTGGGCTCAATGGATCTTTAGTAGCAGATAGTAAAATCTAAATTGGATCTATTGCAGTTTGGATGGCTTGCTCCAGAAGAGCTCCGAGGCATCCAGATCTCGCTCGCTGGCGATTTTCTTCATGTAAATCTTGCTGGCTCGGCTTGGGTTGTACGTGGCTTGTCGGCTAGGAGGGAGCTTGTCGACTGTGATCGAGTCGAATCCTCTCTCAACAAACCATTCCATGGTTTGAGTGCTTAGGACAAAGACCTGGGAGACGCCTTGGAGTATGCAAAGACGCTCGAGGTACGCCAACATGGCATCTCCTCGTCCACTGGCTCTGTATTTGGGGTTGACTACCAAACAGCCGATTTCGGCATAGCCATTCTCAAACATCTTCAACTGGCCACAAGCAACGATCAAATCATCTCTTGTGTAGACGTGGTACTGCGAAATGTCTCGCTCTAGAACAGCCTTGGGGCGATCGACCAGTGTTCCCCGCTGGATCAATGGCGAAATGAGCTCGTGAACACCATTGACATCGTTGATGGTGGCTCGTCGGATCCCATCATACACATCTGCCGAGACCATTGTTCCAGCACCATCACGGGTGTACAGCTCTTCGAGAAGTGCGCCACGTTCAGGTGACACCATGTGCACACGCTGGACTCCCTTGCCCAGAGCATGCATAGCCCAGCCAATCTTGACTAGTAAACTCAGTTCCTTCTCGTGATAATCACAGCCTTGTTGAACATCGATGAAGCGCTCCTTATCTATTGAGATGTGATTTGCAGCCAACAAATGTTTTGCTTCGGTGGTTCGAAGATGAGGAATCTTGGCGTCGTGTTCCTCATTCAATAGGTCAACATCATGTTCCAAAAAGTACATGACCTTGGCGGCGCCCAGCAGGCCACCGGCATGGGCAGCTAGGTACTCCGAGTTGACATTGAATACCTCTCCGGTGGGGCTAAATCCAAGGGTGTTGAGGAGAACAATGTCGCGGCTGTCATGACATCGCTCAATCTTTTCCTTTTCGAAGCGACGCACAAAGCCACTGTATTGATAATCAACACCATTGAGCACGCCAAAAGGTTGTGCCGAATAAAAGTTTCCCGAGACAACGTTGCCATCCAAGCCATGACGACTGCGCGAGCCTTGCAATGCACGGGCCAGCTGCCGTTCCACCTCAAAGCGGACATAACCAGCTTCTTCCTTGACAACACGAAGCGTTTCAGGGTCCGTAATGGCCATGCCCATGTGACGCTTGCGATTGATCATTCGTCGGTCCACTTGATGTTGGCACCCCACCACAATCACAATCTTGAGCCCCAGCAACCATGTCAACGAAATATCATTCATGAGGTTGCGAAAGACCTTTGGATCAGGGTGATCCACAACATTTCCAGGAATATGATAGACAACAAGAGAATCCCGGTGTGTAGCAATGTAGTTCGCGGAACCTCTGAACATTTCGACAAAATGGGCATGATAGGGTTCGACTTTTTCCGGGCGAGCCTCTTGATTGGTAGAGTCCCAGGCCATGACCCGAATGTTTTCGGGGTCGATTCGTTTGAGATTAGCAGCATCCGACATACCAGGTGGGGTGCTCATATTGCCGCTACTCGTAGCAGGCGAGGAGGCGTTAGCGGCGCTGGGAGCCGACAGGGGCGAAGTCGGTCCTGGAATTCCAACAGGATTTAAATTGTCAGTATCTGCACCACTGGCAGTGGCAAAAGATGCTTTAGATGACCATCCATGACGGTCGGGGGATAGATTATCCTGAGTCCATCGCAAAACGTATTGACGAGGGAGGAGTCTGGCAGGGATTCTAGGAGACATGGCCATTGGCAGAAATCCTCGAACGAACGGAGAGGCCATGGCTAGTAGGAAACTCAGGATTGCATACTGAAAATTCATGTGTAGCAATTCGATGGGAGTTGCAGTGCGGAAAGGGACTGTGCTCGTTCTCTACAGAAAAACAACTCGAGTTCTCTACCACTGGACTTTGTTGATTGAGAACAACGTCTCTCCCATGGCCCAGAGGTCCGTTGGCCAGTTTTGGAGTCAGTCGGCCCTGACATCACATGTGTCGATTTCCTTCTGAATTCTGGTTGGTTCCGATGGAATCTTCATCAATAACTAGATTTTGTTCGTTTCTCCTTGAATTTGCACCGTGGTTCCAGCACCTTGGGTGGAATGTGGAACCCTTGTAGTGCGTCGCTTTTTCGTTTACCTCAATATAACACACAACTGTCGTAGTGACATCAAATTGCGCACACTGTGGTGAACCTGCAACTATTATAAATACCAGCACTGCGTGAACCACAGAAGACGATGATGGAAAGAGTGTGTCTTAATTACTAGTAGTGTTCTAGAAGTCGAAAACTGGGAGCTATGGTAGCACTATTCGTTTGCACCATGTTTCTCTCTAGAGAGTAGACACACTCGGATAAATCAGATTTCTACAAGAGCAGCGAAATGGCAAAACCTCCCATAGTTTCTTTCATTGTAAACAAACATCCTACCGTATCAAGAGGAGGGAAGTCCACCCTTGATGGGGTGTCAAATTATTAGTTGGAGTGCAAAGAACTCCGTTCAAATCACAGTTGACTGCCACAACGGAGATGGAAAGGTTCCAACAGGTCCTGCCTCTAGATAGAGTAGGGGGTATTCACGCAGACCCACATGACTGCAACGAGAACATCAACAGCCATATTGATCCGTTGCTGTTCAAAGTGGGAAGCCCACCTCGGAAGGACTTCCTTCCGAAACCCTATGTATGCCAATCAATTAGGAGGTTGGTGGCAGGATATGCGACACACACACGACATGATATATATTATTCAAACCAACTATTGCAAAAAGGCGCAAGACTGCCGTCCCAAAAATTGTAGGGAAGCCAACTCCCTCGGGCGCTGTTTTCGGCCACTGTCACAAGTCCCTTCATCCCAAGGTGCACCATGGAGCCGTTCTTTGAGGTTGCCCTCGACGACAACGAGGTGACAGAGATCATCACCCTCTCCCCTTTAGAAGGAGAGGAGGAGCAGTTTGTTGGCGATTCCAACAACCAACGTTTTGTTCCAGAGCAGGAGCCAGAACAACCACCACCAACGAAAGCTTCTGTCCCTGCATTGCCCGCCCCCGTCACTCCAACAGATTCCTATTTGAACAGCGAAGAAAGCATGTTTTTCCGTCAAAAGAACAAGTCGTATGTTTACGAAGAAACTGAGCCCGTCTTGTCCGATTTCCAGAGAGACGACGACGAACGCAGTTTTGTTGGCGCTCAGAATGCCGAGCAAATTTTGAACGGAGCTTTGCTTCATGCCGAAAAGCAGCACGGATGCAACATTCTGCAAATCACCCGCAGTGCTACTCGTCTGGACACGGTGGAGTTTGGACGACAGATTACTATTTTGTCGTCAGAATCTAGACCGCCATCGGTTCTTCAAGTCATGGATGATGATGACAACGCCTCCGTCCACTCGTGGGCTTCACAAATCACAGAGACGACGTTCATCAAGATCCCCAAGCAAGATCCCAGTATTTCTCGGCAACGATCCCTGGAGCAAGTCCGGGCTTTCCTCAAGGATGCCAACTTGGGAGCTGACGACGATACTCTAGATGATGAGCCCGTCATGGAGACTCCATCTCAACCCGTTGTTTCGGAGGTTCCCCGCGATATTCTTCCGCCCAACCGAAATTGGGACAAACTCCGAGATAGGTTGGAAGCCGAAGATAACGAGTCGGCTCTCAGCGCGGAAGACTACACCGATGCCCCTGCCAAGAAACGACACACAAGTCCCTTGCGCCGCGTAGGCCGTAGTTTCCACAAGTCCATCCAGAAGCTCCGCCGCTCGGTTCGAAAACGGGAGGCCCGCGACTTCTCCATGACTCTTGGAGCTGTGCCCAGCAAAAAGGAGACCGCTGCCAACTATGCTGTTAGTATTCGGGTAGAGGATCTCTCCAAGGCTCCAGAAGAAGCCACGGTTGTCTCTGACGATCAAGACACATCTTTGGATACGGACTACCAGGATCCTGTGGAAGCCGAATCTCTAGAGGTTGTGTATGTCAGCTCTGCTTCCGATAATGGCGTGATTGACGTTCTGCCCCCTTTCCCATCCCGAATGGTCAAGCATCAAGTGGCGCACTAAGCAACGCAACCATTGGATTTACCTGAGGGGTATGTATGAACGACTCTCGAACGAATGATGGTCCCGTCGTGGGGGCTGTCAGATACACTCAATCCGCACAGCAATAAAGGCCAGTCGTGGGCCTTGAAAGCGCAATCAAGATTTGGTTTCAAGTGGAAACCACAATTATGTCCGTTCTGCGGGATGCAGTTCTTGTAGAAACTATTTCGTAAATGTACTAATAGAAAGCTCTATTATATGGCTGGTACCCTTCTCAGACTACCTGTAATACGATGGGGTTGTGTGTATAGTAAACTAGTTTTTTACATTGTCTCCCTCAGTGTTCGGTAATGACCCACTTGTGTAGGTCTAGCAATTCCAACCAAGGAATGTTGATGTATCCCACATTCGTGTACCATTCAGCAAACTCATCAAAGCAGATGGTATCTCTGCTACCGTGACGATTCCTAAAGGCTTGTGATGCAGCCCATGATGATCCTGCCTCCACGGCTCGCGCAACAGTTGCCATGGTACGTTCACACCTCATGCCACCAGTAGTTGCCATAACATCATCGTGGGCATCACTATCCAAGGACGACGTCGAGACAACATTCAACAGAACCGTCAGAAAAGATCTCAAATACTTTGCAGTATCTGACTGGGACAGTTTGCCTCTATGATCCCTATCCAACACTTCAAATGCATATTCGAGTTTGTCACTCTTCTTGCCCTTACAGAAAACGGTGAAGCCGCAGGCGACTTCCGAAGCGTTGACTTGGCCAGTACCACGGTAGTCAAACGCAGTAAAGATCTCACTCAGAATCGCAGACAACGAACGCTGCGAATCCACACTCATTCTTTGGCTGTTGATCACTACTCTCATGGCAGAATCGAAGTCATCCTTTGACATTGCGTATTTGCCAGAAACATCGTCGCAGTATGCTTTGGATAGAATCTCTTGTGCGGCAACTTCGCCATCAAGCTTGAAAAGGCCACTCTCAGTCAGAAGGTGCCGCAGATGTCTGATTCGCTTTTGGCTTACAGATACAACATATCCACCATTGTCATCTTCCGTGACAAGCTGAAATTTGAGAGCACTTGAGGACTTTCCGTTTTCTCTTGCCTTGGGTTTTCCAGGTGAACTGGTAAGGCCCCTGGCAATCTTGTTGAGCTCGGCGTCATTCTCCTTGTCATGAGTAGGTTGCATCAACAAAAGGTCCATTTCATCAATGCTATCCATTTGCATGATACCAGCAGCGTCGTCGTCAAAGAAGGAAGGATCAACAGAGTCTTCGGGTGGTGGTGGTGGACAGTCTCCCAAAACGGACCTGGCCGAAGGGGATGTGTGTACTCCCGGTGAGGCGCCTGTTGGCAGCATATCGAATGTTGTGTCTCGTGATTCTACGAGAACCCACTTTTTGAGGTCCAGGAGCTCCAACCAAGGCGCTGTCTCAAATCCACCCTCATTGTACCATTGTCCAAACTCGTCGAAATCCACTCGGTCTCGCTTGCGTGTTCGCCATTGATAGCGCATCACGTCCTCTGTCACCATGTTAGCAGTATCAGCAATGTATCTGTTGACAGAATCGTCGCTCAAATCCCAACTCTGGCGACAACACGAAAACATAACGATAAGGAACGATCGAAGGAACAAGAACAAATCTTCACCGCCAAGGGAGTTGACAGCCTGTTCCTTCTTGGCGCGCTTGCCCTTGGGCTGTGAGCGTTGGTCAAACACACCAAAGGCAAACGCAAGCTTCGTGCTCTTCTTGCCCCCGCACAAAAGTGTCAGACCACCCATAAGCTCATTCAAGGCAACCCTATCAATTTGCAAAAGATCAAAACTGTGGAAGAAGTTTACCAATACATCGCGGGCCCCAGTGGCTGATGTAGATACACCACGAGCCGATCGTTTTTTGTTGGTGTTCTTCGTTGTGATCAAATCTTGCATACATTCGACGAACGTAGACTTGTTGACGTGCATTGCCTTTCCAGTACTTTCCGAAGCACTGGCACCCCGATGGGGAGGTAGAGGTGGGCGTTTGGAAGCGATTCCATGGAGCAGCGACCAAATCTCAGCAGGAGCCATAGCTGTAAGTCCAAGTTGGTCTACCACCTTTCTCACATATGACGCATCCTCTTTCAAGACTACTAATGAGCGTTGATTGGCAAGGGGAAAGGTAAACAAAACCTCGTTCGGAGATATGGATGGAGGGGAGAGAGCATACATGTCATGAGCGACTGCTACACCAGGAGAATGTGCGGAAACGTCGAGATGGGGCGAGAAGTCCGGCATACCAGATGCAGAGCCTGGAAATGGTGGCAAAGCTTCTGGATGCTGTGTTGGGGGAGTTCTAGGGTCTGCATGGGGGGCATCGCCGACCAAGGAAAGTAGCTTCTTCAGATCCAAAAGCTCAAGCCATGGGGCCACATTGAAACCTCCGTTCGTATACCATCCTGCAAATGCCTCAAAACTATGAACAGCATCCTTTGCACGTCCTGTCGTTTTGAGGAAATGGGCAAGCGTCCATTTTGATCCGTTCTCGACAGCCTCGTTCATGGCTTGACGTCTGGCGCTGTTCAATTTTGGCTTCATAATACCGTCTGACGATGATGTCAACAAAGAAATACCACAGAGCATAGTGAGATATGCACGTAGGAACTCTGTCAACTGATCAGTTGTCAGCCCAACGTTCTTTTCTGACTCTAGCAGCTGAAAACCCGCCGCAAGCTTCGCACTTTTGTTGCCAGCACAAAGAAAGCAAAAGCCAACTGCCAAGTACTTGGCGTCAACTTCGCCAGACTCTAGAGGTGGACGCCGTGTATCAAAACAACTGAAGAAATCCACAAACGATGAAGAGAAAATGTCCTTGTCAAGCTTGGACATGGATTTTTGCGAGCCTAACCCCAAGAGTTGATGCAAACAAGTATGGAATCGTTCAATGGGAACAACACTGGTATCTCCCTTTTGCTTGGCAGCACCCATAAGAATGTCGATGATTTCAAATGTTGGCCGGGTCGCTAGACCCGTGTTCCGGACAATGTTTCGAAGAGTTGAGAGATTTTGTTCGGTAATGTTGATGCAAAACACGGGTTCCTTCTCTCCTTTGGTAGATCCAGTAAAGTCAAACGAAACCACGGTACGACTCTCACAAGTATCCTGGAACATGGGAGATGCAGCTACGGGCTCTGAAACCTGCTGTGGAGTAGCAGCCGCTTTGTCGGGAGAACTCTTGGAAGAGGTTGATTCACTCGGCACGGCCTCGGGTTTGGCAGGTTCTTGTGTCTCCACTTTGGACTCCTTAGCAGTTGCGACGGCTTCTGGCTTTGGTGCAGAGGATGAAGGCTTGGCGGTTTGTCGTTGCGGGGTCTTCCACCGAGACAGATTCAACAGCTCCAACCAAGGCGCAATCTTTCCTCCCTCCACCTTTCGCCACTTATCAAAAGACTCGAACGAAATGGCCGCAGGATCGGACTTGTTTCCAGTGTGTCTGTGCCAAAAGCGGATGAGACGATCCGTTGCATATGTGGCAATCTCCTCAAACTCCTTGCGAACTGCAGAAGCCGCATACTCATCGTCATCCTTGGAAACCCCTAGCGAAGAATCAAAGGAGCGGGAGGGAGACTGCAACGCCGGAACGGAGTCTCCTCCCGTGGAGTTCTCGTTGCTCTTGACAGACTTGTCCGAGTCAGGAGAACTAGGAGTGACCTTTCGCCTCTTGGCTGGTGGTTCATGTTCCACGGGATCCTTCTCCATCTCAATCTGGACCCTTTTGCCCTGGTGAATACAAGAGGAAATGGCGACAATGACCGAGCGGAAAAGATACTTAGCCCCGTCACGAGAAAGTGTTGGCACCTTGTTACTGTCAGAAGGTGAGTCATCGGAAGAGTTGCTTTCCCCGAGGATATCAAAGAGAAGCCGTAGTTTCTCAGGGAGTGGAAGATCGTGGAACACGAGGACTCCTGCGTGAATCTCCTTGGGAGAAGATCCCGAAGCCTTCATCTTCTCCATGAATGAATGAAGCATGGGATGTTCACACTGCTGTGCAGCGTCAAAGATCATCTCGTGAAGAGGACGCTTGGTAGAGTTCCCGGAAGCAGGCTCGGCGTCACTTTCGCCAGAACTCTCCGTGTTGGACGACTCCTTGTCGTCCGTGGTCGCCTCTTGGTCCGCGCCAGCATCTGGCGACGTATCCTTGGCGTCAGTACTCTCCATGGGGACATCTCCCGTGTCCGCAGCAGGCTCTCGCTTGACGGGAACGTCTGAATTCTGCTGCAGACGCGCCAGAGTTTCTGCCATGGCCTTACTGGCCTCCAAAACGCGTTTCACATCGTCCTGCGTGATCGATAAAGTTATCGACGGCACCGGTCGCTCCGTACTAGTGCTGGAGGTAGTAGTATCTTGCTTCATAGTGCCTTTTGGTCCACTTGTGGGGTGTCAAGAGTGTCAACAACACAGAGGGAAGAACCAAGTTCGAAAAGTCTGCGCTGCAACCCAAACCTACGGAATCTACGCGTAGGTCTCACTACTTGTCCGATTCCTGATTCAAATTATTCGAATCAATACACAATCACCAGTCCAAGGAAACGAATGAGGGAAGACCGTTGCACAAAACTGACTTTTTTCGGCCAACAGCTATCAAGTCGTCGGTCCAAACACTTGCAACGACCCTTGGCAATCTACAGACAAGCTCAGCAACTCAACTACAAGGACTCTTGTCACACTTGCGTTGTTGTCACACGGGAAATGAGGTACTTGGGCTGCCTTGTGTTTTTTGCGTGGCCCCGAACAGCGAACGTAAGGAGGGTAGGGGTAGGAGGAGTAGTTTTCAAAAACTTGGCGTGGCTGCGCGCAGAAGTTTCGACGCTTACTTAAGGCAGAAAGATCCGGCCGAGAGTTTAACTTAGTATACTACTCTACAGACATGAAGCATTTGACCAATAATACGCAACTGTAAGTCGGGGTAGTTGGAGTGTTCAAATCACTATGGACATCGTCGACGACACGCGTCGCCCCAATCAGATGCGAACCACCTATCTAAGTACCAACGCACCAGCTACTTGTCCGTCCGTCCGTCCTCAGTCTTGGCGGCAAGAACTCCCTCAGGACTCTCCCTGCACCAACTGGCCTTGTTGCTACGAATCGTGCAGCACCGTTGGTCCTTACTCCATCTCGACACCAGTTCCTTTCGATAACAGTACCGTACAACGACAGAACTAGAAAATGATTGAGGTTGTGCTGAACGATCGATTGGGGAAAAAAGTCCGGGTCAAGTGCAATGAAGATGACACGATAGGGGATCTCAAAAAGTTGGCTGCGGCACAATTGGGAACGCGTCCGGAAAAGTTGAAGATCCAAAAATGGTACACCATTTACAAGGATCATATTACGCTAGAAGACTATGAAATTCATGATGGTATGGGATTAGAGTTGTAAGTGTTATGCGAAGCTATTGCTTTGTGTTGTTGGTTCCGATGATTATGGTTTTGGAACTACGTCTCATCTCTAGAGTTTTGTTTTGTTTCTTCCAGGTACTATCAATAAAAACACCCACAGATTCGATGCTGCTATTGTTCTAGGATTCCTTGTCATTTTGAGATACTAGCTGTTTTCTACTTTAGTTGATCGGATGTGTTCTTGTTTCTTGTGGACGTTGGATGTGTTTTTCTGAACTTCCAACGTCTTGGACCAGATCTGCTCAAATCCAGCCCAGCTCCTTCATGGCGGTTGCCACCTTGATAAAACCAGCTCTATTGGCTCCTTGTTCCAGAGTGCCATTCTCTCCTGCATGTTTCTCCATGAGAGCAAAAATGTCAGTCATCATCTTTTGCAACTTGGCGTCGACTTCCTCGGGCTCCCATGTCAGCTTTTGGGCATTTTGGCTCATCTCCAAGCCGCTGACACCGACACCACCGGCATTCGAGGCTTTTCCTGGGAGATAGACAATCTTGGGGTGGGAGCGGACAAGCTCTTGTCCTTCTAGGGTAGTAGGAAGGTTGGCGCCCTCACAGACGGCTTGAACGCCGTTCTTGATCAACATGGCCATGCCGTCTCCGTTGATTTCGTTTTGGGTGGCGCAAGGGAGGGCAATGTCCACAGGAACATCCAGCGTCCATGGGGATTGTTTGGCCTTGTAGACACCAGAGACTGAGCCTTCCAAGCTGGACAATCGGGCACGCTGGACGTTCTTGCACTCCAACACCTTGTCGAAGTCGTCCTGGGTCATACCATTCTCAAAGTAGATCACACCATTCGAATCACTAATGGTCAACACCTTGGCTCCAAGTTCCAATAATTTCTTGCTGGCATACTGGGCGACGTTGCCACTTCCGGAGACGGCACAGCGCATGCCCTCCAAGGAGCGATTCAATTTCTTCTCGACTGCGATTTTGGTGATGTAAACCAAACCATATCCGGTTGCTTCGGGGCGGAAGGGGGAGCCACCAAACAAGAGAGACTTTCCAGTCAAGACGGCTTCACCGTGACGGTTGGTCAGTCGCTTGTAGGTTCCATACATGTATCCAATTTCTCTACCGCCAACACCGATATCCCCGGCAGGTACATCCGTCGAAGGATGTAGGTAGCGGTACAGTTCGGTCATGAAGGATTGGCAGAAACGACGAACCTCGGCGTCGCTCTTTCCCTTGGGGTCGAAGTCGGATCCTCCCTTACCACCGCCCATTGGCAGGCCAGTGAGAGCATTCTTAAAGATTTGCTCGAATCCCAAAAACTTGAGAACGCCTTCGTCCACGGTGGGATGGAAACGCAATCCACCCTTGTAGGGCCCGAGTACACTATAGAAACAACAAAGAGGGAAAATGAGCCAAAAGCACACAAATTGTTTGGTTGTCACAAGATGGAATAGATGTACCTGTTGAACTCGACGCGCCAACCACGATTGTATCTCATGTTTCCTTGGTCATCTTCCCAGGGGACACGGAAGGAGATAGCCCGTTCAGGCTCCGTCATGGTGACAAAAGCCTTCTTGTAAAAGTCTCCTTTCTTCTCATCTTGGAAAAGAGGAGTCAAGGCCACGGCAATTTCTTCGACGGATTGGAGAAAGACAGGTTGATGGCTGTACTTCCTGCGAAGGTCGTCCAAAAATGATAAATCGGTAGTAGGGGAATTCATATTTGTATTGGTATTGGCACAAGAGTCTGTTGGTACACTGCTTGTCCCTGTCGTATGTGATGCTCGTAGTTGTAAAATTTGTGTTTGGAAAATTGTGAGACCGAGAATGAGGAGCAAGAATGATGTACGGCTCGGGAAGTGTTGGAATCGATGAGAAGGATATAGTGACAGCAACATGTCACAGCTGTGATTCGTGTAAGAAAAGCGCCCCGATCAGAGGAGTTTTACTGTTGTTATGGGTGCTGTTGCTGTTGTTGTCGGCAGAGGCCTCCTGAAAACTCCGATGCGATCGGTATAGTGGATCGAAAGGAGTGGTATGGTAGAGAAATCGGGGGAGATGGTGGTTCGCTTCTTCTAGCTGATGCCAACGTAGTGAGAACGCACGCCAAAAAAATGTGGCGGGTAGGCATGCATCACGTGTCCGTTTTGACATTCCAGTGAGTCGAGAGACTTCGATCGAATCCTCCTCCGAACCAAAAATACGATTGCTTGTGGCCCTGATTCGTCGCCACGTTGACACTGGCGTTGTGTCATGCTTGCTGGGAATGTGCAAGAAAAAGCCTATCGGCGGGACAACTACTGAACTACTGAAGTTTCCTACCTAGATGGTTGAATCTGGAGTCTTGGTGGCTCACCTACCAACACGAATCGTTGATTTATGCAACGCACTTCCCTTTGTTGCATACAACCCAGGCATGCCCATGAAAGTACACCTGGCACCACATTCTGGGAATGAATATGCCATGGTGAATAGCTAGTATAGTTCTCTTTACTCTTCTTGAATGTATGACGCTCAAGAGAGCTTGCGTCCAAAAATGCTACTCCAACTACTCGTACTGTGAATAGAAGGACAGCAGATTTGAGTCCAGCCTGTCGAAGGATTGTTTGGCGAAGATGGGTACACGTGGAAGAAAGTGCCCCCTTTTACCAGCCAACCACCCAAAACCCCAACGCACGTATCAAAGCAACAACAACAACACCGTTGGACTCCATTTGCATTCCCCAACTGTTATTAGACGGCCGCATATGGTACCATGCTTTGCTAGGGGATTGAAATTTTACTACAGATAGTACACTTCTTGAGAGCATTTCCGGTTTTGAGTTTTGAGGAAAGCCACTTTGGGCACCCAAGAGATTCTCAACGCACCGAATCTTGTTCCCAGTTATGTTTGATGTTACCAACTTCCTAGTCAGGTGGTTGTTTCTGTGTAATTTGGTACGGGATATGGCAGAAATCCAACTGCTTCCATTTCATCCCTATCAACCTCCATCTCCGACGTCTCCTGTTCCTTGCGATGCAGAATGGAAGGATCAATGTCTACGAGGAATTGTATCCTACCCTCCCGGATCTCAGAGACGACTTGTTATTGACGCCATGAGAACGGAACTAGTCAACAGATTATCTACATCTCTACAAAGTGCGGATTCTGTTATTCGTCGCCACGAATCCTTTCGGCGTCAAGAGGAAGGATACAGAATACCTTTGGATACCCCCACAGACACACCAGCTACCAGCAACAAGCACACAGGTCTTGATGCTGATGATGGTATCCTCCAGGAAGTGGAAAAAGAGGTGAATTTCACCAATGTACAGGAGCTTCCGTCCGACATTCCTGGGAACCAAACAGCCCCATCCCCCGAGGAGGTACGCGATGCACAACGAACCATTCGGATAGTTCGAGATTATCTTCCACAATTGGTTTCGGTGGTGCTCAAGTCGCCACCATCCTCCGAGCCAACTTTATTGGATCCAGTGGACAAGCTACGAGAGTTTGTTGTCCATCGTTGCATTGACGATGCCAATTGGGGAATTGATACGTGTTGGCTTTTGGAGGCCGAGGTGGGAAAGACATGGAAGACACTCTTTGAACATCGACAGCAAACTGGCCGACGTCTCATTGTGGTTCTTCCTGCAGAAAAGGCAGCAGTTCTTGCCAAGATTGGGACAAAGAAACGGGAGGCATTTGATTTGCTGCAAGATTCGGAACAAGCCACTGCGTATGGTATTGCCGCTTTGAATTACTTGTCGCGTCGTCGGACTCCGCAAGATCCCAATCCGATGTTGGAACCGGAGACGCAAAGTCGTCCCCTCGCCAGTATTGGTTTGCAACGGTGTAGACATTTTGGTGACACGATGCATTTTGTGGATAAACTCACCAAAATATCAAGTGACATGCGAGCGGTTCCTCAGACACACCGAAGTGTAAGTACATGGCTTGGGACCATTGGTTTTGGATTGGTGCTGTCGTACAAACCTAACATCTTTATCACAGTTGTATTTACAGGAGCAATTGAAAGAACTGAATCGTAGAATACGAAGGCGAATGATTACACAAGGTAGGTTTAGTCTCGACGTCGAGGACAATCAAGGTCCTGACGGCTGGCCACAGCTGGGAGACCTGTCGTGGGATATGCTTCGACATTCAGTCCACCTGCCTTTGGAGCCTCTACAACAGTCACAGTGGCCAGGAGCATCGCAAGAGTCGACTCAGGAAGACGATGGTGTCGTCAAAGTGTTGAATGTCGTAGTGGAAGAGGCCAGGACGTTGTCATCAAGAGAACGATGTCCGTTTTTGGTACATGTGGAGGTGGAACAAACCTCACTTTCTGGAACGGATGCTCGCCTCTACGCAAGTCAAGCTACAGGGCTGGGAGCTACCGTGGAGGAAGCGCTATCTCTCAAAACTGGCCAGGCTCCTCTCAGTATTCCTGCGGAACTTTTGCAACCATCCCAGGAACGACCACCCAACAGAAAAGCACCGGGACCAGCGTTTATTCGAGGAGGGTACCAAGGGAATGATGTGTTTTATCCTGACAGCGACTACTCTTATTGGTCGCCACCACACGTTCCTCCAGGACAAGATCAGATCCCACACAACAATGTGGTGCCTCCACACGCGGTGCTGCAAAACCTTCCTCCCAACGAAGTCCCTCCCCATCACATTCCCTGGTACGTCCTTTTCGTGTCTGCTCAAGTATGGCGCACCATTGAAAAGGATAACTAACGATACAGATATTGCAGTGTTATGACTGGCGAAGCGTTGCTGAACCAAGTATTTGGTCACCCCTGGGCAAAGAAATGCGAGGCGATCCGACAGGCATCTCTTTTTGGAAAGAGAAAAGGTTGGAAGTTGGCATCGTTCATTGTCAAAGCAGGTGAAGACATTCGACGAGAAGCGCTCGTGATGCAGATTATTCGGAATTTGAACAAGTGGTTTGAAGAAGAGATCCCCGAGGCAAACCGACCCACCCTTCGACCATACACAATCATGTGTGTCGGAGGAGACTCTGGGTTGGTTGAATGTTTATCGGACGTTCGAAGCATAGATGAAATCAAAAAATCAACGGATGGGTTTGTTTCCCTCCAAGATTTCTTTCTGCGGGCCTTTGGGGGAGCTCCCGGCGTCTCGCAGGAAGAGAACGCTGGTGCGGCTTCATCGGGTTTACTCTCCTATGATCAAGCACGTGAGAACTTTCTCCGTTCCCTTGTTGGCTACAGTTTGGTCTGTTACATCCTTCAAATCAAGGATCGGCACAATGCCAATATCCTGATGGATCGGAATGGAAATGTCATACACATTGACTTTGGATTCGTTTTGGGTGACACACCCAAGATGGGGAAACTGCCGATTTTTAGCGAACGGGCTCCCTTCAAGCTTAGCAATGAGTTTTGGGATGTCCTTGGAGGCTGGAATGTACACCAAGGGGGACTGGGGGTAAGGTTTTGCCACATGTTTGAACAAGCCTTTGCCTGTGCTTCGGCCCATACGGAAGAAATTGCCAGTCTAGTGGAAGCAAGCATGTTGACGCTATCTCCCGATCCCCGTCATGCACGGTATATAGCGGATGGAGTACGGGCCCGACTTCGCATGCGGGGAGCACATGGGTCCGGGGAGCAAAAAATGTTCATTATGGAGTTGGTGAATGCAGCTTTGACAAGTTGGGGGACGACAACGTATGATTGGCTTCAGAAGAATATGAATGGTTACCAATAGAGGAAGGGAAAGCCATCATACCTTTGAGGTACCGGTACTTTTGTTTTGGTTCAATGACCTTTCTGCTGTTCTATCCTCCTTGGGGATGGCGTTGCCAGGATGCCTTTGTTCGTCGACTGTATTCCTACGTGGTAAATCTACAAAGGAGCGCCGATACATGACCTTGCACCGAAAGATGGTGCTGCATTACTTGCTAGCTTGGTGTCACGAGTAGTGTATTACTTTTTTGCCCTCCTGAATTAGAGCTATCTCATTTTTAGCGTTTAATTTAGTTTTTCTTCCCAGAATCCGTGACTGTGCATTCCGGGTACGACACACACTGGGCACAGAAATCCACGACCACCACAACAACATACGTTGTTAACAACACGAAGGGAAAAACAACCATTCCGAAGTGTGTCCTTGTCCCCGACAAACGCACAAGAAAGTACCGGTAATGATACGGTAAACCTCGGCGGTACCAGCAAAAATCACAACATTACGCAAACGTTCCAAAGAGTACAATCTTTCACTCTTTTCGTCCCCTCATTGTTTGACAATCCGTAGTGGCCTCGCTACTAGCTAGAGAAGCAGTGTCAAGAGCTTTTTACACAGAACATCCATAAGTGCGTCGTCCTGTGGATCCTCATTGGTTCGGATTCTCGGAGACGTGCAAACCTACCTAGAAACAGTCCAACCAGTGCATCCCTCCAGCAGCTCATCTTTGCTGCAGAGCTCATTGCAAGATGAGCGATGAAGCACAAGCCGACGTCTCGAGTTTGTCGTCTTCTCAAGAACGAATTCTAGCATCCTTGTCTCTGCTTTCAGGCTTGCTCAGTTTCGTCGCTTCTTCGGCCATTATTTTCATGGTAGTCCAAAGCAAGCAAAAGTCACCCTACAAACGGATCCTACTTGGCCTCAGCGTCTCGGATCTTGTTGCCTCGGTAACCTATGCTACCGGACCCTTTCTCCTTCCAACAGAAACCTCTCCAAGAGTCTGGGCTAGAGGGAATACCACAACGTGCCATTTGGGAGGATTTCTAGTACAACTGTCGTTTGCGGCTCTCTGGTACAATGGATTTCTAAGTTTCTACTACCTAGCAACGGTTCGATATGGAGTTTCTACCTCTGCTTTTGCCAAGCGGTTTGAACCCTGGATTCATATGACAACGATTGGATGGCACGTGGGGTCGGCGCTCATGGGACTGGTCTATGGAATGTACGACGAACTTGTGTTGGGACAATCGTGCTGGATTGGAGAGGTACCTGATGGTTGTATGGAAGATGATTCTTGCATTGGTGATCTCATTGCCTGGGGAATTTCGGGAATCTGGGCAATTTTCTTCTTCCTTGCCGTTCTCGTCAACAATATAGTCATTTACCGATATGTTCGAAGAACACTGGAGCGTTCCAAGCAGAGATCGATGCGTGGAGCAACCGCATTCGAAGATCGTCTCAAAGCAGTGGCAACACAAGGATTCCTATATGTTGGCTCATTCTTGGCTTGCTATTCTTGGGCTTTTGCGGTTCGGGTCATGGAATCCAACGGCATCCAAGCCTCGGATGAATCGCGGTTCTTTGCATTGTATGCGTGTCAAGCATTCTTCCTGCCCCTTCAGGGGTGCTTTAACCTTTTGATTTACACCCGGCCCACGTACCAGCAGTGTCGACGCGACCATCCGCACGAGTCTCGTTGGTGGGTCATCCGGAGAGTGATGTTTGGCAAAAGAGTGGTTCGGACGGATGGTGCTACGACAACACTTTCTAGCATCCGTGGGGTTCACAGCTCTGCTTTGTCCTTGTGTCATCACGAGTTGAGACTATTGCCGTATGTTCCATCGGAGCAACAACCCAACACAGAAGAACCAGCGGAAAGTACCAGTAACACAAGTGTCAATGGCTATTCTTCCCATTCCAAAAATCCCAATGAACCCTTCTCATCGCAAGTTCGCTGGCTGGATAACGTCGCTCAGCAAGTCGACAAAGAGGCAGGAGTGCCAGACTCTGACGCAAACAGCGAGGACGACGATGGGACCACGGGGAGTGACATGCTGGTACGAGTGGATGCGACGGGGAGGGAAGTAGAGCACGGGCATGTCCACTTTGACAGCTTGGATACCCCATCTCTGACAAAAGAACCAGCCTATCCTTCCAAGACATGACACAACATCATACCAATCACTCACTTTGGAAACACTTCTAGATTCATCTCACGGATTTGTCTTTGCGGTGGACTCCAATTGCTCTGCAATGTATTGAATATGTTCTGGCGCAATGCCACAGCACCCTCCCACCATACGAACTCCATATGTTTGGATCCAAGGTTGGACAAACCGTTTCCAGTAATCGGGTGGATCCAGATCAGGCCGAAAGGGCTGTGCCACCTCGGACTCTGCCAAGGTCCAGTTGGGATCAACGGGTGTCAACCGATTGGCATAGGCTCCCAAGCGTATGTTGGCCCTGTCCAAGGATTGTACAAGCTCTGGACGAGAAGCAATCGTTTCGAGAGCACGAGATATGGCCTCGGGTTCGGAACAATTGAAGAGAATTGCCAACACTGGCAATGGGAACAAGAAAAAGAAATGAGACATAATATATGTTTGCTGGTTGGTTCCACACAGGGTTGACAAACCACAATCCAAAAATACGGAATGAACATAAACGAGTAACAGGATCGATACATTGCCAAAATCACGTACAGGGTACCTTGTAGTCACGAGCCTTTTGTAGCAAGATTGGAATAGCAGACGCTACACTTTGCGAGTCCCGCAATCTTCCATCGGATTGCAAGGTGAACGAGACCAACAGGGAACGGGGTGGTTCTTGCTGAGACTGGGACGACACGGCCTCCAAGGCTTGGAGGGCTTCGTCCAAACAGGACATGGTTTCGGCCAAGAACGCATCCACGTAGGGTTGCAAGGCTTGAACAGCCACCGTATACTCTTGAACACCGACTGCGTGATCTCGTATCAAGTCGGGTCGATAGGATTCGACCAAGGGCCCAAGAGAACCCAAGACAAAGAGCAGACGGGGAATTGGCTGGACGTCGTTGGTAGTATTCTTGGTTTGGTATTTCTCCACAGCAGCACGGGCAATCTTTCCGGCTTGAGCCAAATACCGACCACGTTCATCAGTATTGGTAAATCCAACTCCTGGAACTATCCCATACGAGTTGGTGGTAATCGCGTTGGCTCCCGCTTGGAGAAACGAGAGGTGGACTTGTTCTAGGACCGAGTGACACTGCTCGTGCACTACAGCCGTGGCACTCCATATTTGTCGATCGTCGGGGACCCCTCGTCGAAACAACTCTTCACCCGTACCTCCGTCCAACAAAAAGACTTGGTCACCAAGATCCGAAAGAACCTGTTGGATAGTACTCGTACAGGATGAGGAAGCCCTTGACATGGTACTCGTAGACGGTGGTGCTGGTTGCGATGAGATTTGTGGCGCAAACGACAGGCTTGACAACAAGTGTGTGGAACGAAAGCTGATAGATGATGAATGGGATAGAGCAAACAAGGCAAGTGTTCGTTCCCAACCTCTGAGACCCAACCGGCGACAACAACCCACCATGGAAGGAAATATGTTGTGGTGGTGGGAGTCCAACTCTTTCCTGACGAGTCCATTTAGTCGATTGTTCTGGCGATTCCCATCAAGTCCCACACACCACACCACCAAGGACAAGAAGCACACAATCCTTGAGAAGGTTTCGTCGTTGCTGGGGAGGCCCCAATACGTTCACTCTTTCCTTTTACTCCACCATGACAACTGTCAAGAGAACAAGAAGAAGAGACTTTCCATCGCTCGGCCGCGGGGTCCTCACAGCTGCCGTGGCATTGGGTGGACTCTTCTTTGTGACATGCTGCTATCTACAACAAGTCGTCGAACAAGCCGACGATCTTTCGCCACAAGCTCGCATTCCTCGCCCCCTCGAATCTGTGGTTTCCAATGTCATGCAACGAACTACCACCGACTTGGGCTTGTTGCGTCACAAACGTCACAAACCTTCCACGACGACGGCTCATCGCCACCCCAACCCTGGCGGCGGCGGCGGCGGCGGTGTCCACACCACCCATGCCGACGTCGAGGCAACGGTACGCGCAATGAGAACTCTCCCCAAATTGGAACCCATGGACGACCAAATCCCATATGATGTACACCAATGCCCAGAAGAAATCCCCCATGGATACCCCATGCAATGGAGTGTCCTGGATGTTCTATCCCATTGGAATCCAGACAATACCACTGTCCCAGACAAGATCTATCAAGGCCTCTGTACATTGGATTGGAACGATCCTCACCAACAACGACTCGCTGAGATGTATCGTCAAGCCGAAATGCCCTTTTTGCTTCACAACCATCCCGACGTGTGGAAGACAGCAGCCCGTTGGTCGGACTATCACTATTTGGAAAATCTATTGGGATCCGACGACTATCGCAACGAACACTCCCCGAGCAACCACATGCCCTATTGGAAAATCGCCGGTCACCAAAAAGCACCTCCCGGGTGGGTGGCTCCCACCGAAAATGTCCAATTGTCCTTTCCCGAATGGTATGCCAAAGCTATGGAATTGGAGCATGCCAACACCACAGTAGATAAAGAGCATTGGTATTTTCGGCTCAATGGTTTGTACCACGGCAAGAATGGTTTTCTCTATGACGAATTGCCCATGTTTGTTCCCAAGGAACCTTCCTTTTTCATGCCCGAGCCAAGTGGTCAACGTGGGATCAACTGTCGGTTTGGTTCCAAGGGAATCATTGCGGAAACGCACTACGATTATTCCAGAAACTTCATTTTGATTCTGCAAGGCAGGAAACGATATGTTTTGGCTGATCCGGGGGAATGCAGTCATTTGGAACTCTACAAACCAGGCCATCCCAGCTCCAGACACTCGCGTGTCAATTGGTCGGACCCCAACGACTGGGGGACAGGGGAATTCCCAAAGGCGCGAGTCAATGAAGTTGTTCTACAGGCCGGTGATGCACTCTACCTTCCGACTGCTTGGTTTCATTTCATTGTATCCTTGAATCTAAATTACCAATGCAATGCTCGCAGTGGAATTACGTCGCAATACGAACAAGTCATCAACGAATGTGGATTCTAGACTAAATGTTGCAATAGTTTATTGTTGTTGTACTTATCTACCTAGCACATTGTATGGAAGACATAATACACAACATGATCATTTGCTACAGTACCAATTACGAGAATAGTCAAGATTGCGTAAATTACCATCACTCTCCTCAACAGGCCTATTGCTCACTTCTAAACTTGCGCAACAAGTTTTGCACGTCGTTCTCCAATTTGGCAGCCATTTTCTCCGTTGGAGACATTGGGTCAAAGTCCTCATCGTCGTCGAGACCCACCCGACCTCCATTCCAAGGAGTCCCATGCCACTGTGACATTCCCAAAAAGGCCTCGGTGGACAGTCTTGCAACAGCATCAACATCAACATCTACCGGTAAACTTGCGGTAGCAACACCTTGAGGGTCATCTTGTGCTTCTGAGGAGGTGTCAGCCTTTGACAAGCTACCAGAACTAAGCTCATTCATGGAATGCAAAACAGACATCTGAAGAAAGGCTTCCGTTGACAAATCTGCAACGGGTACATTGTTGCTGTTTTTTGGATTTTGCTCACGGACAGGCTCTGCCTTATCGCTTACACTCGTCTCATACCAGTCCAAACTTTCGAATGAAACTGGTGGCATGGGGCCCGACGACAACTGAAGGAAGGCGTCAGTAGACATGGAAGAAACGGCAACCGGGTCCAAAGTAGATTTCTGGAATGGAATGTTGGTGCTGGGACTTGTGGGCTGACGTTGCTCTACCTCCTCAACACTGGTGACGCTCTTGAATGGCTCGGGTGAGTGCCAAGTGGACATTTGGAGAAATGCTTCGGTGGAGAGGCCAGAAATGTAAGAGCCACTGAGAGCAGGTTCAAACACATTTGATGTTTCTGGGGTTCTAGATTGACGAGGAGTTTTCGCAGCAGAGGTGGATACTACATGAAGTGCCGACTTTTCTGGGGCTGGCCCTTTCTGGAAGCCTTGGCTGTCATTCTCAGGCCCTTGCATCTCTGGGTCGTGGAGTCGAGAGGTTGAGTTGATCGTAGTATCATGATCCATAGATGGCTGTCCAAAGATCGGAGTTTTTTTATCATTGCTCTCGTCGTCTTCACCAAACAATCCATCCAATTGTCGGGCAGTCTTGGGGCGTGTAGACTCACCGGAAGGGAACTCACGCCAGCGCACAACTCCTGCATTTTCTTCATCAATTTTGACAACGGGAACAGATTGGATAAAATCGTCAAACTGAGTGGATAGAGGAGCATTTGGGTTGAAACCGTAAGTTTCTCTTGGGCGAACATCGGCGGCCTTGGAAATGTCAGGCTCACAGCGGATTCTTGGTTCAAACGACGTAGTGTCGAATCCGACACTGCTTGCAGCCACATTGCTGAAGACTGTTGAGTTCTCGTCACCTCCATGCTCTTGATAAACTTGATTTTGACGGCGGGCGACATTGTAGTCATTGTCAAAACCAAGGTCAGAGACGACGCTATAAGCGTCCTGTCCTCGAACGGAACATACCGAACCGTCAGCAGCAGTTCTCATCCGTGGAGTGTTGCTTTCCTTCTCGATGTAGGAGATCTCTTGTATAGGTGTACTGCTGGGACCATAATCTCCAGGCTGCAGTCCTGTTGGTCGCACAGTTACGGTTCGTCTGGTGCTTGCAACCGAGGAACCTCCTGACAATCCTCTAGAACGATTTCGCTTCCTCTGACGTTCAATTCTCTTGTTCTTGAAGTACTCCTTTTGACTTTGGACATCACTAGCTGAGAGAAGAGTCATGCTTCCAACACTTTGAGTGTCGTTTCCCTCCTCCATATCGAGATGGCGTTGCATCTTCAAGGCGGCAAAGTCAAAGAACCAGCTATCGGGAGATTTTAGATCCATAGCCGCACTAGATCTGGAAGAGTCATCCTTGCTCTTGCTCTCCTCTTTTTGAGAGGAAACTTCGGCTTTAATCTTTTCATAGTCGCCCCACAAACTTCGGTAACATTTTACATCTTTGAATCGATCCTCAATCTTGGCCTTTTTCCGCTCGTGCAATTCGTTTCTTTTTGCTACCTCTAGTTGCGTCTTGAGACGATTGAAGTTTGCAACAGTGTTGGGAGCAACAGAGGTAAACCCTTCAATGACAAGTTGGGAAGTCCCTTCAGATTCATCATCATCGTCTTCCATGGGCTCTGGGTATGTGGGACCTCGAGACACAGGACTGGCCATTTGGCGACTGAGTGTCTGCAATCGAGGTTCCTCTGTCCTGGTACGCTTGTTGGACAAGCTTGAACTCAGAGCTCCTTGAGAGGGAGCAGGTTGAGCAAAAGGGTGCACTTCATTCATGAATCTAGTCAACTTGGAAACTTCCTTATTGTACTCTGATGGTGACTGAGCACTGGGAGGCATCGGAGAAACAAAGTTGAAATGTGAGCCTGGAGAGACCGATTGGTACGCCGGAGATTCAGGTGTGGTCATGGCAGTTCCTGACGAAGGTGAAACTAAGATGGCGACATTCGATCGCGACTTGGTGAATTGCAACATCGATGGCTTTGCTGAAGCATTCTTTGCCACCGAGGTGCCAGGAAGCTTCGAGTGCCCATCGACCTCGGAAACAGAACGACTTTGGCAAGTTCCCATTGTCAACTAGCAACTATTCTATCAATAGCAAGGGATATCTAGAGACCGGAAAGGAATACCTTGGAGCACAATGGCGACTTGATGCTTCTTGATGTTTGTAATGATGGTCCCGTGGGGTAGTAGTCCAGCCAGATCTGTGAGATGCTTGTATGTGGATGGTATGGTCAAAATTCAAACCTTCATTGCTATATATACATGGCCGTTTTCAAAATGTTGAGACAGAGCGTTGATTGGTGGACTTATTGACCGATGCGACATGTATCAGACTCGGCACTCACGCCTCCGAGACTATCCCGTCACATCAGGTAGGAGGCAAGCTATGCAAGACTTGTAAACAACTATCACATTATGTTGGATTGGTCCCCAACTGCCTATCTGACTACTACTTGTTTTGCTTCTTCAATGCAAGTTTGCATTGCGTAGCGTATGTTTCTGGGAGGAGGCCAAATAGACGAGCTGCCTCGTCAATCACCTCTCCTTCATCGTCGTTGTACTTGTAGCAATTATCCAACATCAAGGCAAAGTCACTGTAGAAATCAGCAGCTGCTTCCGACCCCTCACCATATTCCCCAGATTCAACCTTCTCTCGCATCTTTGACATGTCCATGGGCTCCTTTACAACATCGTAGTACCCGGGAGCCTCACTCTCACTGACAGGCTCAGCGAACAACGAATATCGATCGTACTTGCTCATTTTGCTCAAAGTCCCCAAAGCAACATCCTTGAACTTGTTGGGCTCGAGAGCTGCTGGAAGATCCCAAGCACCGCGCTTCTCAAAAAAGTCCTTGGCACTCTGAAACGATCCATCCAAACTCTCGCGTTCTGCTTTCCACATCTTGGCATCCAAGTACAGCGAGTCGGATGCGTCATTCTCAGCAGGCTCATCCTCCGCGTCAGCTCCCTTGCCAGACTCCTCTGCCTCATCCTCCTCGCCATCTTCATCGTCATCCTTGGTTCGACGTCGCTTCACCCTTTCCGATGATTGCTTGAGTTTGCCACCAACTGATGGTCGACCACGCTTCTTCCTTGGCACTGGAGTCCTCACAACCTCATCCTCTCCCTCGTCATCACCTGGCTCCTCTTCATAGTCCTTCGGCCGACCACGCTTCTTGCGTTTCTTTTCTGTAACGGGTTCATCATTCATGCTAATCTTGATCCTTGGCTTTTTCTTCTTCATCGAAGCCAATGGAATATCATCTTCTTCCTCTTCGACCTCAATTTCGGAGCCTTGCCTCTTCCTGCGTTTCTTGGTAGAGGTGCCTGCTTCGTCGTCTCCGTTCTTGCGACGACGTCGCCTCTTCGGGGTTCCATCGTCTGCTTTCCCCTTCTTTTTATCATCATCGAGGATTTCCAAAACAGAACCATCCTCTGCCAGGAACAAGTCATGCTTCATGGCAGCTTCGCGTAGAAGAGTAGGCCGCATCAAAGCTTGTTGACGTGCCTCCTGGACAATCTCAGAGTCAGGGGCATTGAACTTGAGACAGTTCTGCATTACCAAGACAAAATCCTTCTGCATGGCCTGCGCCGATCTGTATTCCCCGTTGTCCAATTTTTCTTTCATTGTACCGTAGTCCATCGGCTGTTGAATCTGCTCGTAGTATTCGGGGAAATCTTCCTTTGGAACTGGCACAGAGAAGACTCCACCCTTGGCCTCATCGTTCTTGATAACTTCATCCAGTAGTGTACCAAGAACATCAACAACAGAGTTCCTGGGGAATGCCGGCCAAGCGCGTCCAGCGGCCGTTGCCGCATCGTCTTCAGCAGCCCATTGACGTCGTCGTCGAGCCTCCTTCCTTGTGATGGATGGGCGCTTTTTCCCTTCGTATATCTCATCACCAATGTCAGACCAGTCGGCTTCATCATCAGAGTGGACTTTGTAACCATCTTCCCCAACCTCTTCATCTGAGTCATCTGCCGTGCGACGGCGCCTTCGGGGCTTCTTTTTCTTGCCGACAATTCGAAGTTCTTCACGGATTTCACTCGGACGACCTCGTCTACCAGGGCTGAACCGCTCAGCCCCAGTCCCTTGCTCGGATGTGCGACAACGACGGCGTCGACTACCTTCAAGACGTTTCAACATAGCACGAGCCATGTGACGCTGTTCTTCATTAAACAACCTTTCCTTCACGGATATCGTTAGCAGCAATTTCTGGCAAGTCGACTTCTCTTCCGCTGGAAGAGCATCATCGTCGTCTTCATCGAAAATACCTTCCATCATCGCCTTCAAATCAGAAACGAATTTCGCAACCTTGCGAATGTTTGTGCGACTTAGCTGATGCTTCTTCTTATCGTTGTCCTCGTCTTCTTCATCATCATCATCGTCGTTCTCGTTCTCCTCGTCATTAGCTTCGCCATCGTCCGGTTCATTGTTTCCCTCTTCTTCCGGTTTGGCGGCCTTGCCCTCTTCGGTTTTTTCTTCCTCCGGCTTTCCCCCTTCCGGTTTGTCACCATCATTTTCTGTGGTAGCATCAGTTGGGGCGTCTTTCTTCTCTTCTTCCTTGTCTTTGTTCTTCCAACGTCCTCGGCCACGTCCGCGCCCCTTCTTTCTCGTTGTACCAGTAATCTCATCTTCAAGATCCTGCAGCTTTTGCAACATAATGGTAGGGGTGACGAAGTCGGGCATGATCTTCTGCCAGAAAAGAGGATCATCCATGTCGAGTCCAGCACTCGTGGTGTCACTAGTGAACTTCGATTTGCTGACTACCATTCCCTGCTTGTTCAACCAAGAAGCTGTTTTGGCTCCTTCGACCACACGGGTTCTTGTACGCTTTGCAAGAATACTGTCAATGTCATCAGCACAGAACGCATTTGTGATTTCATCGTTTTCATCCTCCAGTAAAGCATATGCTCCCTTCTTTAGCAGTTGTTCCATTTCCTTGTTAGTTGGTTTGTCATCATCGTCATCTTGTCCGAATGTACCTAGGACAGCCTGTTCGAGTCCAAGTTTTCTGCTGGCACGGTCAAACATTTCCTGTTCAAACGATCGACTGGTGATGAGACGGTAGATACGGACATCCTTGGTTTGACCAATTCTGTGGCACCGAGCTTGTGCTTGCACATCATTCTGAGGGTTCCAATCACTGTCAAAAATAATACAAGTATCGGCCGCCGTCAAGTTGATTCCAACACCACCTGCTCTTGTAGACAACAAGAACAGAAAGCTCTTTGGATCACGTTCAAAGCGGTCAATCGACTTTTGCCTGTCCGTTCCACGAACGCGCCCATCCAACCTCTCATAAGGAAAGTTCTTGAATTCGCAATATTCCGAGATCAAATCCAACATTCGAACCATTTGGCTGAACACAAGAATCTTGTGGCCCTCTTGTCGAAGCTTTGGGAGAAGCTTGTCGAGCAAAACCATTTTCCCACTAGTGTTGATGTAAAGGTGCTCGTTCAACATCTGTTGTTGTTCTTCCGGAGTTTTGTCCTTGAACGCACCAGAATCCAAAAACTCCTTGAATTGGCGTTCCTGCTCTCGGTGTTCTATACCTTCCAATAGACAGGGGTGATTGCACACCTTCCGAAGTTCCATCTGAATGTTCATCAACTTCGGTGCATTGTTTCTCGTTGCTCCCATGTTCAAGAACGCATGATTGTGCTCGAAGATAGCGCGATAGTACTGCTTTTGGATACTTGTCAACTCCACATCGATGACAGTTTCTTCTTTGTTGGGAATATCTTTGGCCACATCTTCTTTGACACGGCGGAGCATGTAGGGGGAAATCTTTTGTTGCAAGGACTCTACCTGCTGACGATTAGCCATATTTCCGTACTGTCGCATGAATTCTTCAATGTCTGGGAACTTGAAAGGCTCAATAAAATTCAGCAAGGTCCACAACTCAACCAAGTCATTTTGTAGAGGGGTTCCAGACATCAAGACCCTGCTTTGGAATCCATGTTGCAGCGTCCCCTTGGCACTGATCTCTTTCATGCATTCAAGCAACTTTCCTTTTTGGTTTCGAAGTCGATGGGCTTCATCCACGACAGTCACACGGAATGGGATGGAGCTAATAACATCGAAGTCTCCGATCAGGGTGTCATAGGTTGTAACAAGAACATCAAACTTTAGATATTCGGCAGTATGCGGTCTGTCCTCATAGTACCACTCGTATTCACGAAGAACATCTCGCCAAACTCGCTGTCTGTCGTGATAAACACAACAAACCATGTCAGTCCATCCTTCGAACTCACGGCGCCAGTGCTCGACAGTCGACAAAGGAACGACAACAAGGAACGGACGATGGATTTTTTCAACGCGGTAGAGATGTTCAAGATAACAAACAATCTGGACAGTCTTTCCAAGTCCCATTTCTGAAAGAAAAAATAAAACGTCAGCATCAAGTGAACCCTTCCAAGTGACAAATCACAGACAATTTCTCACCATCAGCCAGAATGCAACCGTGCTTTCGATAGTAAGTGCTTGCAAGCCAGTTCACTCCCTCGACCTGATAGTCGCGCAATCTATTGCCATTTTTGTATCCATGTGGTTCATTGGGGTCGTAGAGTCTGTCGCGGAATTCTAGCCAGGCTTCCTTTCCCTTTTTGTTGCCTTTTTTCGAGTCACTCATTCCAGCCGTCACTGTTGCACCGGCAGCAGCAAAGCGCCATTTGAAGCCACCAAGTTCATCTCCAAGATCTTCATCATAATCACCTTGCAGAATCTGCCGCAAAGCATTTAGATTCAACTGAAGAGTCGCAGCAGCGGCTTGTGCACTAGCCCAAATGTGGATAATGTCCCCCGAAGCAACATCAATTTGCTCCACTTTGACCGTCGACCGTTTCAACGGCTTCCCAGGTGACTCGGCAACCTTCGTCGTGACATTTGCTTCTTTTTCCAATGCAGCAATCGCCTTACTGGAAGGCTCCGGGAAATTATCGAAAACCTCTAAGTCAGGAGGGTTTGAAGTCAGTGCAACGGATGCCACCAGCTGTGCTCGTTCGCCAAGGGAACTGAACTCATTTCTCTTGACAGGAAGCATCTTCGTCTCATCGGTTTTCTTTTCCTTCTTCGAATCAGCTTTCTTCTCTTGCTCTTTGGAATCGATGTCAAGCTGGTCCATTCCAGTAAAAGTGTCGTCGACACCGTCAATGTAATAAGCACATTCATCATCGCCCCCTTCATCACTGCTGTTCCCGACGTCCAGGTCCAGCAAGCGACTAGCCAGCGACTTAGTGGTTTCAGTGCGGACAATAGGAACAGATTCCATCTGCCCAGAATCTGCGCCATCGCCATCGCTCTGAAGATCCTTTGGAGGAGTAACTTCGCTTGGTTTGCTTTCTTCTGCGGGAGTGGGCTTGTTGGGTGTTGCAGCACCGTCAACACCAGCCGCCTGTCCTTGCATACTAACAAGGTCCTTGACTTCCTTCGGAGTGACTTCTTCATCGTCACTGTCCGGTTGAAACTCGGCACTGCCGTCAGACTCATCGTCCGAATCATTAGGCCCTGCGCTTTCATCTGATTCCGGTACTTCCTCTTCTGCAGCTGGCTCTTCCTCTTCGATGGCAACGCTACGATGCACAAGCAAGCGCTTTCGGTCCAGACTAAACTTCTTTTGAAGCTCCTCGAAGGCATATTGTCCCATGGCACCAACACTTGTAAGATCGCTGTTAATCACCGCATACCTGTTTTCCAAGAATCGCATGTAGGCATACTTGTTTTTTCCACTCTCGCGCAAAAGAGCAATAACTTCCTTGAAGGACTTGTTCACCGTACTCACGCCGTCTACGGCAATAATCTTGTCACCAACATTGCGAATAAGCTTTTGCTGCTCAGTTGGACCCTTGGTACCATCAGGAAAAGTTCTGTAGCCTAGGAATGCAACGGAACCATGGATTTCCCCTACGTTCATCATGAGTCCCTTCGACGTGATCGGGACAATGGCATCATATTCTCCAGCCAACACGGGAGGCAAGTCTGCATGGGCCTTGGGGATTTCAGGAACACAATCTCGTTGCGATACCAGGTCTACCATCTCTCTCAACCGTTGCACCACTTCTTCTGGACGCTCAGTACCCTCTGCGGTAGTGCCTGTTTTCACCATTGTTGAAGATGTCACAGGACCACAAGAGGAGCAAACATTCTCCGGGATTTGTTGCGCAAACTTGGTGAACTGGAAAGCTTGGGTTTGGGCATATAGCTGGGTTCTCAAATCAGGGATACACCACTTGCCCCCAGCGTTGCCCAGATTGACATGATTTTCCTTTGCCAGCACTTTTGACACAACCTCCTCCGGCATATCTGGTTCGTCAGGATAGGAGTTGTTGAGTTTGTGAAACTGGGCAATCAAGGCAGGGTTTCCAATGTCTTGTTTTGTTTCCCAAGTACAGAACTCGTAACCAAGTCCTGCCCACTTTACTAGGTACATGGATTGTTTCACCTTTCGCTTTGGTGTGTCTCCCATTTCTGCTCGTTTGCGAGCAGCTTGCTCTGCAACAGCAGACATCATTCTGGCTCCTCGGGCAGACTTGAGCTTTGGTTTACAATCTGGACAATGCCAAACGCCACTAGGAAGCTTCTTCAGAGGAGGAGTCAAACACTTGTATCCGTACATGGCATCACAGTGATCGCAGAGAACTAGGCCAGAATCAGGGGTTCCGCACTTTCCATCATGTTGTCGACACGTGTGCTCCCAAGGCCTAGCTCTGGGGTTGGCCCATCGTAGATATCGTTCGCGGAAGTCTAAAACCCAAGCATGGTAAAGCCGCTCAAACTGTTTCGACATGTAGTCAGCAACGTGCCAAATGGCCGAGCCGTGTCTATTGTATATCTTACAGTTGTTCCACACCTGGCAGACAAAAACATGTGAGACAGGAACAAAACACAAAGCCAACAATGAAAGCGAAACTCCACATACCTTGCGGACATCACGTGCAAACTGTTCAGGAGACTGATACTTCTTCGTTTTCAACTTAATACGCACAGTACCAAGATCCATTGGTTGATCGACGAACTCTTCGTAGTCGGGGAATTCGTCCAAACTGACTGGTTCCAGAAAGATGTTGGCAAAACCATCCTTGGACACTCGGTCAAGTACCATGAGACATCTCCTCAATGGCTGCCACATTTCATTTGGCTTTTGTGCACGCTCCATTAGTTGACGTTCCTTCTCATACTGTTTGGCTTCCTCTTTGGCAAGTTCCACAAAAGGTTGTTGCTCCTCCTCCGACATGTTCTTCCATTGGTCTCCGAGGATTGTCATGAGCTCTCCTTGGGTGGCATCGGGATTCTTCTTGGCAAAGTAGGATCGGAGAGAACACTGGAAAAACAAATAGGAGGCTCGAGGCTTCTTGGGTGGTTCTGTCACGTATCCATCTCTGTAGGGGTTGTCACAGCCTTCAAACACGGGGTAGTAGGGACCGTCTTTGGCAAGGATACTCCTCAAACGCTCCACAGTCAGTTTGCTGAAATCCAATTCATCTTCAAACAAATCCTCGACATCTGCCAAGAAGTGTAAGCAACACGCTTGAACTCTCTCTGTCATTCACATAGTCCGTTCTGTAACCACTTACCCATTGCTTCTTCGGTGGAATCCTTTTCCTTGGACTCCGCCTTGTCATCTTCCTTGACGTCGTCGTTCTTTTTGTCATCATCGTCTTCATCCGAGGATGAGGACTCCTCCGCCAACTCTTTCTCACGTTCCTTCTCCCACTTGAGTAGTTCCTTGTCCGTCAGTTCGAGAGTGAGTTCTTGTTCCTTCTCCGCCACAATCTTTTGGGGGACCGCAAAGGAGGGGTCAAACTCTGGGTTCTCTAGATCATCGTCCAGACCGGCCTCCAACTTCTTGAGGTAACGACGATAGATTGTCTTTGCCGATTTGTTCATGGACTCAAGATCAGCTCCCATTTTCCATTCCAAATGCAAGTAGGATCGATTCTTGTACTTGACAAGATACTCATACTCGAGGACGCCGGACTTGGCTTCCCTGACGGGTGATTCCGTCTCCTTGGAGCGGGAGTTGCGGGATTTGCGTGACCGGGGGGCAGCTTCTTCGTCTTGATCCGAATCATTGCCTTCTTGCGAATCCTTGTCCTTAGAATTGCCAACGTCTCGGTTCTGCTCGACAGGACGGCGACCGACAATGAGATCAATGCGTGGAGAACCATCTGGCTCAAACTCGGGCAGAAAGGGGAATCTTTGTCGGATGGGAGGCAGATTCGGGTCGTATCCTTTCTCCGTGTAGACTGGCTTGTTGGAGGCGAAATGGTCGTCTGGGTCCTCATCCATCAGATCCTCGTCTTGAGTAGAACGACGCGAGGCCTTCTTGGTGGAGCCCTTGGGTCGTCCCCGTTTGGGCGTGGGCGTAGGCTCCTCAGCGGGGCTGTCTTCAAAGACATCCTCGTCGCTGAAGTCTTGCTCTTTGGAATAGTCGACACTCTTCTTAGAGCGCCTCGACCTTCTAGGTTCCGACATGTTGGTGTGCTGTTGATCTGTGTAGGGAAAGATACACAAACACAAGTAGTGGTGTCATGGGCAAGGACAAGAAAAAGTGAGGTACAAATTCTACAGGAGTGTACTGGCACTGTACTGTACTGCGCAGTATTGGAAACAAGTCGTAGGTTGTAACGGAAGTGTGTTGGGTATTCAGCACTACCAAAGCACCCTCAGAATGTGCTTTCGGCATGTCCAGAGGGTTGGGAAGAGCATAATTTGTATCGGGAAGGCTTCTTGTGAGGATGCTGACTCCCGCTAAGTCCCCCGCGCGTGCCTTAACAGCATCCTCCGAAAACTCTCACTGGTTTTGTCGTCCATGCTTGAAAATGAAAATTCTCCATGTCATTTTTCATGCCTTCGGAGGTCACACAAAACCCCACAAACCTTTACACACTTTTTCTGCAACCAAAATTACTCTCACAACAACATACCTCAACACTCCTGAACAGTGGCCGCAACCGGACAGCAATGAGCCGTGGATCACTGACGAAACACTTTCACATCTGCGCTGCACCTACTGCTTCCGACCCCAGGCAGCGGGAGACGTACGCACCGCGCCATTTTTCGTCCCACTTTGGCGCGAAACTCAACTTTGCTGAGGCGACGGCCAGACAGTGTCACCTCATTTCTCATTTCCCTATCAATCCCATCCGGCAGACGTCTCATACCTAAGCCCTAAACGAAATTATTATTTTCATGTTTGTTTATTATTGACATGTTACGACACAAGAGACCCTGTCTACATTATGTAATCACATATACCAACGGAATCTTATAGACTGCCAACGGATGAATAGCGACAGCAAGAGAAATGCCAATAGAAAGTCGTTCCAAACACACATTCACCACCTCTACCTTTCTCCCACCACCAGGAGGAAGTGGAGTGGACACCCAATTGGAGTTACAGAAGCTGCGTTCCCATTGTTGAATCTTTCAACGGAACCTTCCCACCAAGACTGGAACTGCCCACCCACTAGACGATGAAATCCATGGAGGAGCAGAGTGAACCCGCTCCTTTGGAGTCCATACCTCTCGATGATCTGCCCACAAACTCCAACAACAACATGCACAAATCTCCGACACTCTCCAGCCGGAAAAATCCAACTCCATGCAAACTCCGACGGAAAGTTACGGTAGATGACGCCTTGGATCGTATAGCTTCTATTCAACGATTAGTGGAATATTTTGTGGTGGTTAGTTGTCTGCCAAGATGGGATGCGAACGTGCCCAATTCCGAACTCAAAGCCCCTAGGAGCCCTCGAGCACATTCCAAGCATTCAGTACCGTCCAATGTACACGACAAAGCGGATGCCAATATACCAGAACCCCCCGTCAATGATCCCCCCGACGATACGCTGCCTCCTCCAAAACCAAGGGGTACCTGGAAAAGGGAAGACAATGCTGACGCAGGAAACATTCACATGCCGCCTCAAACTTCGGATGAATATACATTCCAACCCAAAATTACATCACGCTACCCCCCGACCGATTATCCTGGAAGTCCACTCAATCCGATGATTACACAGTTTTGCTATCCAGTTACGGATGTTGTGGTCCCGACCACCGAATATCAAATGCCTCAGGTGCATCACTTTGTACTTACCAACGACAAGGGGCGAAAATTGTATGGTACCTGTCTCACTGTCATGGAAGAATACAAACCACCCAATGATGCTCCGCTCATGACCCCCAATTGTATACATACCGATCCTGAAAAGGAAGACATTGAAGTCACTATGGGAAAGGAGCAAACTACCCTCTTTTTGCCACGTTGTTTGTGTATCCTCTCTATATGGCCCTACATGGACGCATTCCGGGAATATCTTGCTCAACTGTACCGGCTAGCTACGAGTACAAACTGTATGACGGCTCCCATTGAACGATACATTCTCAATCTGTGCATGGAAATTCCGGCCCCTCCCCCAGGTGCATTTGAAGTGCAACTCAATATTCTGGATTCTGTCATCCGCTTTTGGTCGCCACCAGCAAAGCTTCCCATTGCTTATGTTGCACTCCCCTATCAAGTTCTTTTTGATTGTTTGGATATTGACAACATTTTGCATTTGTGGTACTGTCTGACACTGGAACGAAAAGTCTTGTTGGTGTCGAGTCAATACTCTCTCCTTACCGTTTGTGCAGAAATCCTTTGTTCCCTATTGTATCCAATGAAATGGAGTCATTTGTATGTTCCATTGCTTCCCCGTTTTCTGTCGCCAATGTTGGAAGCTCCAGGTATGTATTTGCGTTTTTCTCGTGTTGTCCTTTGCTTGAGCCCATACTCACAAGTATGTAGTCCCATATCTTTGCGGTGTCACTCGTGACAGTTGGCTCCATGTACAGCAATTCATTAGTGACGAAACAATTGTGGTGGATTTGGACCACAATAGTGTGATGTTTGGAGAACAGACGCCTGCTCTGCCGGTACTACCAGGGAAGAAGTGGATGAAACTTCGGAGTACTCTGGAAGAGAACGCTGGGCATTTGTTTTGGAGAACGCGAGGCCTTGAGAAAGAGTATCGACAGTTGTTGGGTCACAAGCTGAATCAATGGGGCTTCAAGCGAGCTGCAAAAGAAGATGGAGAGAAACGATGGAAAGAAAAATTGAGCACATATGATCAAGCCTTCAACCTTCAATTTACACCTGACTCTGAAAATATGAAAGGCGACGAAAAGCTTGAAACAATACACAACCAGTGGGACAAAGTGCAGGAGGCATTCTTGCGCTTTTTCGTTGCCATGATGAAGAACTATCGTCGATATCTTTCGATTCCTGAGACCACCTCACAAAACCTTGGTGAAGGACATCGATCTAGCGATTGGATGCACTGGAGTTCCCGTCGCTCGTTTGATGTCCAGGGATTCATCGAATCAGAGAAGCGTGAATATCGACCTTTCCTCACTGAGTTGACAGCAACTCAGCAATTTGATGATTTCATTACGAAACGTCTCTACAGTCCTGAAATGCCCGACCTCATCTTCTTTGACCAAAGTATCGATGCCAAGCTGAACCGTAGTCGCCTCAAATTGAAGAAGGTGGACACACCCTTTTTGGAAGGTGCAAAAATCCACAAGGTTTTGGAAACTGTCAATGCCGTTGAACCGAATCCTCGCGGTCTGACTATCGATGGTCCATTTATCTACAAGAGTTGGCCCGAGACATTTCGCCCCGAGTTATTTGGCTCTCCACGCCCAATTCCTTCCATCATCACTGCCGAATTTGATCGCCAGGCAGCCCTGGTCTCCAGGTTGAGGTCAAATCAAAACGATGGAGACGCTGACGACTCATTGTTGCTTGATTTCTATTCCAGTGACTACAACCTCTCAGCTGAAGGCATGGCTTTCACTGTGTTTTTCTACACGTATTCGGCTGTGATTGGGAAGGAATGGGAGGCCTACCGCAAGAAGCAGCTTGAGATGGAGGGATTTACCGACAACTTTGTTGAAGAAACGCACATCTCGCGAGAATCTGACAACCCTGCAGCATCTAGCAATGTGATCGATCTAGAACAGCTTCATTCCGATCAAATTCTCTCAGATTTGACATTGGGAATGTGCGACGTGTGCCCTGAAGGTTCGGCTCAGTTTGATGACGCAGTTGTTTACATGACAACGACCCCATGTCCGCAACGCATAGATGAACTCAACGTGAACGCTCAGATTGCAATTGACACGATTTCAAAACTTACGAATGGTCAGTTTCAAAGATTCGAGCAACAGCGTTCGACAAGTTTGTTAGATGACGACCAGGGTTTAGAGGAGTACGAAGAGGCGAGGGAAGTTGCATCGGCGCAACTTGACTTGGCTTTTGACATCCTGGAAACAATGGAGAAGAGGGGGGTCATTGGCGACCCCGATGCTTACAAATCACTAATGGAAGCTTGTGGTCGGTGTGGTGATCAAAATCGAGCCCTTGAACTGGTCGAAACCATGAAACAAGACGGCTTGGTCGCTGACCAGGAAGTGCTGTCTTGTTTCGTGGCTGCATTTTCCACTCATCCAAGCCAGTCGGCTACGTTATTGACACAGAATGAAACACTTGATCGTCAACAATCTGATGCATACACAATGTTTCTTCGCAAGCGCGCATCCGCTTTTGCACGCCATGCTACTGACGACACGCTTTTGTCCAAACCTTCAGATTCTGAGGTAGACAGCAGTGATGCAGGGTCGAGCAGCGGGTCAGAGTCTGCATTGAACACTACGTCTTTGCAAGCTTCCAGCATTTTCAGCTGGATGTCTGCTAATGGCACAGATAAGGCCAAGCGAAGGAGTCGGCGAAAGCGAAAACGAAAGGCGGTGTTGGCGGCTACCAAGCAACAACCACTTACAAGTCGCCTATTGAAGCAAATCTTGCTTGGCGACAGTCTTTTGGACTTTTTGTACCCTAACCTCATGATCGATATGCAGTGCGATAGCTGTCCCCAGTGCTCCCATCTCATGTCTGAACAAGATGTGGTGGCAGGCTGGCAGCCCTGTGACTTCAAAGAGTTAACGTCACGATGCCCCGTTTGTCAGCATCGGTTTGTTCCTCGATTCACCATCTCTACGACTGCCCCAACATTCGTGGGCTCCCAAGGTCCAAACACTCCGCTTTATTGCGAATTCCTTTCCCCCTGGGTGTTGAGGAAAGAACTTAGTCACCTGGTTGACAAGGAAAATGGAATAGATTCAGTACTGAATCCAGAATGGCGTAGTGGTACTGATATTGGTGCCACCCTTTGGTGGAACTTGGTTGCCATGTTCAAGCGTCATGACCTTCCGTTTTCTTTCTTGCTTCAAGGCAGCTTCCAGAATCGACTAATCAATCCACTCCCGGAAGACTAGTAGACTATGGCATGCTAAACTAATTTGACTGATGCTCAATCGCAGAGATTCAATACATTTTTCTTCTTGGTTACGTGAAGCTATTATCACATGAACGTCTGTTCCTAATCGAACGAGTCGTCCATGACGTATGCAAAACCTCAACCACACACCCAACTTGGGGAACAAGACGAGTAACAATGGCATCGCACCTAACATTCCGAGCCATGCAGTTCAGAGTGAAGGCTACTCCAGCAGTATTTTGTCTACTAAT
Organism: Nitzschia sp. Nitz4; assembly: GCA_013372465.1. NCBI lineage: Eukaryota > Bacillariophyta > Bacillariophyceae > Bacillariales > Bacillariaceae > Nitzschia > Nitzschia sp. Nitz4. The sequence continues at coordinate 132,835 of WXVQ01000013.1, read as the reverse complement.
TGCAAATACCAGTAGCTTCCACCTGCCTTGTGTGCTACCGAACCATGGCAGTCGACGTTGGTTTGGAAAATATCAAAAAAGAGTTGCAGCTGTTGTCCCAACCTCTGGGGGAGCTCCTTCGAGTCTCGTGCAATCCATAAAAGAAGCCTACGACAACGGGGAAACAGATGGAATTCTAAACTTGGCATGTTCGATGGACCTATCAGTCGTCGCACCTGAAGATATTGTTGCAGCGTCTTGGGAAGCTTCAGAGAAGAACAGGGGTATCACGGCCAGCATCCTCAACGCATGGATTGGCTCCTGCTGCTTGATGGAAGACAAGAGGTCGGCAACCAAGCTGGCCCGGGGATACCTAAAGGCGTTTGAAGATGCAGAGCAGAAGAAGCTGGTTGCTCCAGATGTGGTGACATATTCCTTGGCATACGCAGCGTTTGAGCAGAATCCGCAGGCGTCGCAGCTTGCCGACGACGTGCTGTATAGAGCACAAAGACTTGCCAAGAAACTTTCAGGTAGCAAGAGAAGGAAAGCGCTTGTTGCAGCAAGGAGCAGGCCTCCGAAAACTTGTCAGGAGGCTGAAGACGCCTTGAAGGGGATATGTGGGGATCACTTTCAAGTCCTCAAGGAAACCGATGACTATTTTGTCATCAACAAACCCAGCGGTGTTTGTTGCTCACACAAGAAAACAACCACAGCCGGGAAACTATCAAGGAAAAAGTCAGCTAAATCACTTGCTACAGATGTGAGTCTGGAAGATGCCTTGACGTACTGCAATGTACCGCTATCCACCCTGAATCATGAATCGCTTGGATTGGTACATCGACTTGACAGAGGATCGTCGGGATGCCTGGTTCTTGCCAAAACTGATTCGATGCATGCATTACTGGTGTCAGAGTTTTTTCTACGTGGAACTCAGAAGAAGTACATTGCCATTGTTGGCCCTGCCCCTGATGAAGCTCTCACGGAAGGGACGATAGAGTCTCCAGTTGACGGAAAGTCAGCCAAAACCTTCTACCGCGTACGAGAACGGTTTGGCAAAGAAGCTGCTCTGGTGGAGTTCGACATTTATACGGGACGAAAGCATCAAATTCGAGTACATTCCGCAGAATTTTTGTCAGCGCCACTGTTGATGGACAAGTGGTACTCGAAAGTGAATTATCCGTTTTTGGATGAAATAGCGAAAGAAAACCCACGCGCTTTCCCTCTTCACTCCTTAAGTTTGGCAATACCCAACTATGACATCCAAGTGGAAGCGACAGTTCCTCAATGGTGGAACAACACCCTAGCGTTGCTAGGACAACACGAAACAAGATAGCGCTTTGCTAAATTTGTCTACTCTAGTTTGCTTTCCTTAGATTCGTCCTCTTCTTTTGGAGGGAACTTCCCAGATGGTAGAATGATAGCCAAGAATCCTTCCAGCAAAGGGTCGTCATGAAGAATAGCGGGCGTCAGGTCCTTGTTGACCTCGATGATAGTCCCCCAAACACATGAGCGGACGGGCAACTTTTGCCCCGATGACAATTCCAACTCCGCAATGATAGTAGATGGGGTGACAGAGTCTTGAACTTTCTGTCCGCGCAACATTTTGGCTTGTCGTTTCCTCTTCTCGGCGGCACTGCATGTTGGGGCTTCCTGAACCTAGAAATCGATCTTGACAACTGTGCAGCCCTCAGGAAGAGTCGATCCTGCTGTGACAACACACAAATCGTTGACATGTCGGTGAACCACCTGATTGAGACTGATGCTCATAGACTTATCGCTTGGAGTTGTGTTTAATTTGACTTCATAGGACTCCTGGAAGAATCGGTGGGGATCCCTGGGGTATTCTGTGTCGGCGATAGCTTCGAACGTCACTGATTCATAGGCTTGTTTGATACAATCATCTCCTCCTCGCTTCCTCTTTCCCGGTCGTTTTTCACTGTGTGGTTCTGTTTGTGGTTCTGCCATCTCCGTGTACAACCGGTAGATAGAACCAACTCTGATAGAAGCTGGAAATGTACGAGCTTGAACTACCGTCCAGTTGTTGGTGGTTGTGGTCGATGCAAGGAGTCCGGTTAGTCAAACCATAGTCAAGCCATGGGTAGTCTAGTTCCCCGTCATCCAGCGTCGTGTAGAATTTACTAACATCATTTTTTACGATATGATGTAAACAATAGATGATACGGGCTACAGGTTTACTATCGAGTCAACTACCACACCGCTTGCTGCCCGCGTGAGACGATCCTTCAATGCCAAAGTGAGGGCATCAAGATCACCATCAGCGGCAGTTGCAACGATCTGAGGGAATATTATTCTCTCAGCACCGGCGACACGTTCGGCCCATCGAAGCGTTTCAAACACAGATTTAGTAGCCTCTGCGGAATCCCCAGTAGAACACAACTCGCGATAAGCCATGGCGTGATCTTTCCAGTGGGCAAGTTTTCCTCGGAAATCAATGACAATGGTTGTCGACAACTTTTGGATGTCTCGAGGAGACAGAGCCATACCACATTGGTCATGTGAGAGCATGTAACTGGGGATATCCGGAGAATAATGACGAATGGTTTGTCCAGGCGCAACGTTGGCAACAGTATCATCCGTGGCACGTTGTGTCTTGGAGATGAAACCAAATGAGCTGGCGAGGCCATCGATAACCAAGCCTCGTTGGATAGAAGCGAGATCCACTGCACCCTGTCTGAGCATGATAATTCGCCCTTTCTCGTTGTCTTCCATTTCGATTTTGACCACAGAACTCTCCACACCGACTTGGCAGACTCCACCAATCTGGTCGGCGGGGTCAACAATCCAGACATCCTCGTATTTCAAGTCATCCCAAACATGTTGAGGTCGGGTTGGCGAAACATGTCCAAATTTATTGGCACTAGGGGCTGCAATAGGAACTTTGGCAGCTTGGATAAGTGCAATGGCCACAGGGTGCTGAGGAGCTCGACAAGCCACAAACCCGGTATTAGCCATAAGAATAGGGGGGACGCTAGGTGCTGCCTTGGCGACAAGTGTCAAGGGACCAGGCCAAAAATTTTTGGTAATAGATTGCAAGGCTCTGTGCTCCAGAGATTGTTCTTGGGCATGCCACAAATCAAATGCCGTTTGGAATTCTGACACATGCGCAATGATAGGGTCGGTCAATGGTCGCTCTTTGGCTCTGAAAATTTCCTGCAGTGCTTGTGGGTCCAATGCGTTTCCTCCCAATCCATATACAGTCTCGGTTGGAAATGCCACCAAACCACCTTCTCGTAGTCGTTGACCACACTGTTCCATCTGGTCCAAAGAAACCATTCGGGCAACTTCTGTTTTTGTAGAATCTGTCATGATCGCAGCTGCACTTTGAGAAAATGTTCGAAAATAAGCGTTCTTGGCAATTAAGGTAGGATGAAGAGTGACAGTATGACGGAATGCTCCAACACAGAACATGAACAGTCCTGTTGTTCCTAGAATGATTGGGTGCCGCAGAGGCATTCGATGGTTCTGTTCCCAATTTTTTTTCCAGTCCAGAATTGCTTGGTCGTGGGAAGTGATGGCCAGAAGGCCAGAATTTGACGTCCGTCCTTCTGACCTCGGCATTTTGTGCGGTGGTGGGAAGATTCGTGAAGTTGAAGCCATCACTTCGCTTTGTGGAAGATTTGGATCGCTCGTCGTCGACCAACCTTTCGACCACACAAGTTCGCTGCCACGTCCCTTTAGGACAGCATTTCCGGTTTTTTACCTTTGTTCTTCTCTGGACACCCCTTTTGTGCATCACCATGACCACAATGCTCCGATATGCTGCTAAGCCTTTGGCCGGTTTCGCCGCTAACTTCCAGGCGTCCCGAGTCCTCTCGCCTTTCTCTGCCATGGGCACTAGGTGGATGAGTTCCGATGAGAGAATTCTCCGTAACATTGGAATCAGTGCTCATATTGATAGTGGAAAAACAACCCTTACTGAGCGTATTCTTTTCTACACTGGACGTATCAATTCTATCCATGATGTCCGAGGAAAGGATGGAGTTGGAGCCAAGATGGACTCTATGGATTTGGAGAGAGAAAAGGGAATTACCATTCAAAGTGCTGCTACATTCTGTCAGGTGCGTCAATGGTTTATGTTTCACGACTAGGTGGTTGATGGACAATCAATCGGAGCTCGACCGGGTATCTCACACGTACCATCTTTTGCATCGTCATTTTTGTACATTCGTTCCATAGTGGAAAGATTCACACATCAACATTATCGACACTCCTGGTCACGTTGATTTCACTATTGAGGTCGAACGTGCTTTGCGTGTGCTCGATGGAGGAATCCTTGTTTTGTGCGGTGTCTCTGGAGTGCAATCTCAGTCTTTGACCGTTGACCGACAAATGAAGCGATACAATGTTCCTCGCCTTGCCTTTGTTAACAAGCTTGATCGTCAAGGATCCAACCCCTTTGGTGTCATTGGTCAACTCCGTGATCAACTCAAGCTTAATGCCGCTGCTGTCCAAATCCCTATCGGCTTGGAAGCTGTCCATGAAGGTGTCATTGATTTGATTGAGGAACGTAGCATCAAATTCGACGGTGAAAAGGGAGAAAACATTATTTATGGAGAAATCCCCGCCGACATGGCAGAAGAAGTGGAAGAAAAGCGTCTCGAACTTATTGAGCGATTGGCCGATGTTGATGACGAAGTTGCCGAACTCTTTTTGATGGAAGAAACCCCTGATGTTGAAACCCTTAAGGATGCTATTCGTCGTCAGACCATTGCTTGCAACTTTGTGCCTGTTTTCATGGGATCAGCCTTCAAGAACAAGGGAGTTCAACCTCTCTTGGATGGTGTTATTGACTATTTGCCCCAGCCCAATGAAAAGGAAAACTTCGCCCTTGACCGATCCAAGGACGAGGAGCCTGTCAAGGTCACTGGAAAAGACGACGACCCACTTTTGGCCCTTGCTTTCAAGCTTGATGAAACTCAATTTGGACAGCTCACTTACATGCGTATTTACCAAGGAAGCCTCAAGAAGGGTAACTCCATCGTCAACGTCAACAGTGGAAAGAAGGTCAAGCTCGCTCGTATTGTGCGTATGCACTCGGACGATATGGAGGAAATTGACGGAGCTGGATCTGGAGAAGTTGTCGCCATGTTCGGTATCGACTGCAGCTCTATGGACACCTTCTCTGATGGCGACACCAACTTGGTCATGAGTTCGATGTTTGTTCCCGTAAGTTCTTTTTGTTTTCTATCTCTGTTTATTATTTCGACGTCGTCTGACCTTTCTCTTGACAGGAACCCGTCATGAGTCTTGCTGTCAAGCCAAAGAAAACCACCATGCAAAATTCCTTCGGAAAGGCTCTGAACAAGTTCACAAAGGAAGATCCTACTTTGCGTGTCAAGATTGACCCCGAGACCAAGGAGACTGTTTTGAGTGGAATGGGAGAGCTTCATTTGGAAGTTTACATTGAGCGCATGAACCGTGAATATGGAGTCGAGCTTGTCACTGGTCAACCCAATGTTAACTACAAGGAGACTATCAACAGAATGGAGAAGTTCGACTTTGTCCACAAGAAGCAAACTGGAGGAGCTGGTCAATATGCCCGTGTCATTGGATTCATCGAGCCACTCTCCGAAGAGGAACAAAAGGAGATTGGCAAGCCCACCGAGTTCTCCAACGAATGTATCGGTACCAACATCCCTCCTGAGTACTACTCCAGTTGTGAAAAGGGAATGGATGACGCCACTACTCAAGGAGCCCTTGTCGGAGCCGAAGTCGAGGGTATTCGTGTTGTCTTGCAAGATGGAGCTGCTCACGCCGTTGATTCTTCCGATATGGCTTTCCGCACGTGCATGGCCAACGCCATTCGGGATACCATGAAGAAGGCCAACCCCAGTATTTTGGAACCAGTGATGAAGGTGGAAATTGAAATTCCCTCCGAGTTCCAAGGTACAGTCGTGGCTGCCTTGAACCGTCGGATGGGTATGATCCAAAGCAGTGATGTCAACGACGACGGCAGTGGTATCAAGATTGTGGCCGAGGTTCCGTTGGCCAACATGTTTGGATACTCCACAGAATTGCGCAGTTTGACACAGGGTAAGGGAGAGTTCTCGATGGAGTACTTCAAGCACATCCAAGTTCCAAAGAACACTCAAGAAGATTTGATGAAGAAGTACAAGGAAGAGCAAGAAGCCAAGGCTAAGGAGTAAATGCCTTGCCATTCTTCGTAGTTGACTTGTATTTTATTAGAAGATCTTCAGCATAGGGAAGAAAGTAAGATCTTCACGTTCTAGAAAAGATTCATTTCGGTTGTCGCTTTTTTTTCTTCTAGAAAGCTTCAGGCTCTAGCCAGAAGGACTTCCACTCGAGTACTGAAGTAGTCGTTACTGAGAAGGGTGCCAATTGCCAAGCACAGCACTCGTACCAACGAGGGGTTTGAACACCATTGTCTGAATCCAATCCATGGGCAGTCAGTGTCGACTGCTTTCAAATGTCCTAACTGAATATTTGTGTGAGCCAATTAAACGTTAGCAGGTGCGACGCTCGCAGTGTCATATTCCAGATTTCGGAGTGCACTTCACAGTCAAGGCCACAAAAAGGTGCAATCAGTACCATGAAGACAACCAAAGAAGTGCAAAACAATCGGATTGTTGCGATCGTGCAACAAAATCCAGGGATGAATGTAGGTGCACTCATCAAGCATTACAAACGAGATTTTGGCGAGGTATTACGACCCAAGCTTTCTGGGTACTCCAAGTTATCTAAAGTCGTGAGGTCCATTCCTGGTATGGAAGTTGAAATTCGGGATGACGGTGCCTATTGCACCTACAGAGGAAATGAGTCTCAGCTAGAATACAAAATGGCAGTTCCACAATCCCCAGAGGGGCGACTACAAAACGAACGAAGAAACCTCCCTCCTCGTCAGAACAAGATTGAACCAGAAACGTTGGATCCGGAGTCCATGAGCAGTTGGGTACCTACTATGAACCTCCAAGAAGCTGTTGAACTAAAAAATGTATCTGCTGGATCGTTGAAGTCCGATACAGACGATACAGTAGCGTCCGCATTGGACGACGAAAGTCGGAATGAGAAGTTGAAGGACTATTTTTCTTCGGGTCAAACGAGAGCAATCCAAGGTTTCGCGAAGAGCTCGGTACTGGGAAGTGATGTTGCTTCATTCGAAGAATGCTCACTTCTTGGTCGTTTGCAGAATGATGAGGCGCTCAAAGATACAATACTGGAGGATGGTTCACCGGTTTTCTTGAATACTCATCAACCTTTTTGTCTTGCGACCATCGGAATCCAAGGCGCAGGAAAGAGTCACACTCTGGCAAGCATTCTTGAGAGTTGCCTACTTTCCTTCAAAGCAGAGAATATATCCACTCTCCGGAAACCAATGACAGCGCTTGTGTTGCACTACGATCAGAGCCCAGCAACGGTTTGCGAGGCAGTGGGGTTGCTAGCAACAAACCCGGAGCTTAACGAGTTTGTAAAAGGCACGAATATGGCTGAACATTCATGCGTTCCGTCATCCAAGGTAACCGTGTTGGTGTCCCCATCGTTCTATAAGCAACGAAAGCATTTCTACGGCGACTATTGTACCGTTCGGCCTCTCCTTTTCCGCTGGAGTTCCCTAACGGCTGATCACATTAAACGGATTATGGGAATCAAGGAAACAGACAACCAACTCTATGTCGCATCGTGCATGGCTCTGCTCCGGAAATACCAACGGGAGGGTAAAGTACCTTCCTTTGATGGTTTTGTCGGGGAAATATCGAACATATGCACTACAGTCGGCCAAAGTGGACCACTGAAGCAACGGCTTGCCCTTTTGGAGTCTGTGGTAGCAGAGTCACTGCTGAATCAGGACATTACCGAAGAAAGCTTGGACGTATTTGGTGCTTGTGAGGACAAATTCAACTTAATTGTTGTCGATTTGACAGACCCGCTCCTGTCCAAGGACGAGGCCAACGGCCTCTTCCAGGTAATCACCGAACAGTTCCGAACTTTTCCCACACCTGGTGGAAAGCTCCTAGCATTGGATGAAGCACACAAGTTCATGGATGGAGTCAAGTCTGATGGCTTGAGTGAAGCAATCATCAATGTTGCCCGCCTTATGAGACACGACGGAATAAGACTTGTGGTCAGCACACAAAGCCCCCAAGCGTTAGCCCCGGAGCTGTTGGAGTTGGTGAGTGTTGCTGTGCTTCATCAGTTCTTCAGTGGGGACTGGTGGACATATCTGCAACGCAAGATCCCCCTACCGACTGAGACCTGGTCCTCTATTTTGAAATTGAAGCCTGGCGATGCGATTGTGTTCGCATCCCGTCATTGCGTGGGAGGACTAGAGAATCCTGCTGTGTCAAACATATTTCCCGTGAGGATTCGGCCTCGACTAACTTGCGATTTCGGTTCCAGTCGAACAAACAAAGAATAGTTTGCATGGCATGAGCGGCTGGACATGAAGTACCAATTACTACTGTTTGGTGCCGCTACTAACCAAATAATAGCCTGGCAGTTGTAGCTCATAGGGCAGCATTTCCTACCTAGGTTGTGATGGCGGGGTTTGCATTTGCATGAATGGACATGGAATCTAGCCAGATACCGAGATTCGGCTCGGTAGAATGGCATCTAGAGTTCATCCTTCGTAGCGACAAACGATAGGTAGTAGTACCTAGACTACAATTCCAACCAAAACAGAAATCAGTTGTAAACGTAAGGACAGGAGGGCTAGAACGTGACATGATGATCGATGGGGGAAGCCTGGAAGCCAATCAGACTTTGTCCCTTCCATTGATATGTGGTAGTATAGTACTAAAATACGCACTATTACATGCTGTCTCGATAGACATGTCATGTTGGGTGCCGTACTACTAAGTATATGCTGCAACGTTCTTTGTGATAGACCTTAAGACGAAGGATCTCCTTTTCGCGGGGATGCACGAAGGCACAACTCCGAATCTATTGGATCTATTGGCCCTAACCTGCAATTTCGTGGGAACCCTTTTGGCGGCGGCTATTTACAAAAAGTGTCCAATCGGAGTGTTGTTGTCACTAGATTCGGCGATTCCATCACGTTGTGCAAGTTGTGAATTGTTGATGCTGGTTGGATTTGAGTCCTCGCACATCACGATTTTCCAGGACGGACTACGACTACGTAACGCAGCGACGTCTTGACAGGCTGGTATCTGGTATCTCATGTCCGACTGAGACAGTCTTCTTTCCGTTATTCACTTATGGTTCCATGTTCGAGATTTCTTCGCGTGTCAAATCTGTGTGGAATCTTTCCACTTCCAATCAAGGTCACAATCTGTGACGATTCTACGGCGTCGGAGGGAAACGAACACAGCGAAGCCGACCATCACGCTCTGCAGTTTCGAACGGCGACACTATCCAGGTATCTGAACATCAAACTATCCGATTCACTCAAACCAGCAAAAGCAATGGCGACAACCACTCTGTCGGGTCTTCCTTTGATCCATCATGCTAATGCAGCCATGCCGAAAGGAAGTTTCCCGTCGTGCTTCGATGTGACGAACCTTCCATCGAATTCAATTCAGAAACGAGAGTTGCATTCTTTCTCGGTTCATTACAGTGTGTCCACGTCGCAGTGGATTGCAACCATTGCTCGTCCTTTCGATGAGACTCGCCGCACTGCTCGCTTGACCTTTGCTTCTGAGAAAGAAGCAAGGGTTTATGCCAAGGCCTTTTCGCCCCCAAAGATGGTTTCGAACGCGGTCCAATGTGCGTGTTGTTCCGCCATGTTCAATGCCAAATGTCAGGCTATTAACTGTCGCAACTGTGGCTCTCAAATTTGCGACAATTGCAGCACCCGTTGGGGCGTCCGGATGGTTCCCAGGACATACGTCAGGAACTTGACAGCCTTGACGGTCAGAGTTTGCAAGTCATGTGACTGGTTGAGCAACGCTTTTTGCTTGTCGTTGCTCCGAGGAAATTATTCGGATGCAGTCCTTCTCAATGACACTGGCAATGTGAACCTCCACTGCACCTTTGCTGACATTTCGAAGGAAGCAATGTACGTATCTGTCTCACTTTGGGTCTCAATGACTTCCCGATCTTCTTAGTTTCTCATTCAGTCTTGGTGCGATTACTGTTTTGCAGGTTTCCAATTCATTGCGCGGTAAGGCTATCGAAATATGGTATCCTCTGTGTGTGTTCGTTCCACTTTCCTTACACACGTGGTTCTGTTTCATGTAGGTTATGGGAGGAAATCTTCGCTTGGTCAAGTGGCTTGTTGAGCAGAACCGTTGTCCCGTCACCTTGAGGCGTGATCACAAAACCGGTATGATTCTCTCTGTGCAAACTTCTTCGGGTCGCACTCTTATGGACCTGGCAATGACCGGGAAGTCGAAAACCGACATTCTCCGCTATTTGGTCAAAAAAGGGTTGTCATTGTACGACACAAAGGATGCTGCACTCGCCGCCAAGACCTTGCAACGCTTGTTAGGCACAGGATTTGAAACCGATGCACCCATCCCTGTTTCTGTCATTGAATCAAGCGATCATTTTTCTGTTGCCACTTTGGAGGATGCAGTAAGTAGCGAACCTGTCAAATTGATGTGTGTTTCCAGGGAAACCTCTCACAATTTGCATGTCCGTCCTCCGACCAACCAGTGCATTATTTGTTGTGAGAAACAAATGGATTGTGTCCTCACCCCATGTGGCCATCAGATGTGTTGCAGTGGCTGTGGAAGTCAGCTACAGGAATGCCCTGTGTGCAAGAAGCCATGTTCCACCCTCAAGGTGTATCGCCTCTAGGTCCTTGTACATCGATTCCAATCCGATGACAGAACGCTATGGTACTTCCAGTACATTTTTGCGCAATGATTGGCAAAGATGCCAAACGATTTTTAAAACAATGCTACTGTACTAATTGTAGCAGAGACTACTAGCACTTATTAACCCCCATAACATATTCTAGGGTAAATTCTAGGGCTTGAAAACTCTCATGGGAGAACACTCTACCTGACAAACCGGGCACCTCGAAATATTGTTGCCACATTGTAGGCAGCAAATTTGATGACCACATGGAGTCATGACGCAGTCAATGGGGTTGTCGAAGCAAATAATGCACTGGCAGGAAAGAGCCACAGCTTGTCAGAAGCTCCATTTGCATAGAAGACAGGTGAAACATGTTGACGTACCTCATTTTCGCCCAACCCTTCAGCTTGATCATCAAGCACAGCCGCTCCAAGGGTAGTGATATCAATGTCTGCCCCCGAATGACTTGAACCAACCCCACTGGTATTGCGGCCGGATTGGTCCAAACCTTGTTCTCCCAAAATTTCCTCTGGCAGAACCCGAAGAACAAGGTCCAAATTCTGGACGAGCGTTTCCACTGACAGATTCTTCTCGGCCGATAGTAACATCCTCTTCTCAACAACCAAGTACCTTACAATTCCAATATTGCGATTTCCAAGAGCAATCCCTAACAGTGACCTTCCCTTCGATGTCAAGATTGGCGTATAACTTCCTGCGGAATTTCTCTGCTTACCATTGCTTATACGGATTGATCGAAGGGGACAGCAATGATCATCTACCAACCATTGTAGAAGTGACAGGTTTCCTCCAAGAACGGCACACTGCGAATGGTGCAACTTAACGTATTAGATTTGGGCTCAGAATTAGGGATATCGTTGGAACGGAAACTTACATGAACTGGATAACTGTAGCAAGGGAGCAGCGAGGTCTGGTTCGTTAGTCGTAAGATACTATCAAAAGCCTCAGTGCCCATCCATACTTACAATAGTTCTCCTTTCACATTGGCAAATGGCGTTGTAAGGTTGATGTTTCCTGTCGAGTGGAGTGCAATCGCTTTGTCGTATTCACCGTGAAGTAGAGCAAGCCTGAATGCTGAACACAACCAATCACATGCTTTGCAAATATTGACAGCACCTTCCTTTTTGATATTGTACGTTGCAGGCAACATTTTTGAAGGCCATTGCATGGAACAGTTGTTGCAAACGCAAACACCACAATTCCTGCAATGACAGGGCCTCCTGAAGACAGAAAACGGGGCTTCGCAGACAAAACACATTGGATTTGAACCAAAAGGGTGCATAAAAGGAGGTGCCCAAGCTCTCGCAAGAGCTACCGCTTGCTTTTTCGTTGGGACGGAAAACGCTCGAAGTGCCTTCGAACTTTCCTCGACATTGTTGACTTCGAGTGCTTTCTGGTTTGTGTTTACAGTGGCAACCCAACTATTTGTTGCTTCGGAGTAGATTACAGACGAAGGGAGTAAGGTTCGAGGTAACACAGAACCACTCATGTTGTCCAGGTCAAATCCAGACAAATTTTTGGGACGACGAGAAGCCCGAACATTGCCGAAGAGTGATTCCATCACGTTGTTCGCTCCTCGTGCAATGTTGGATGACAGCTATAGGGGAAAAGTTGAGATACGCGAAATGCAAACAATGCAATCAACTGAAAAAACGCACCATATTCAAACCAGATACAGACACACCAGGTTCGCATGAGTTGTTGCTGTTGCGACTTGAGCGACTTGCTGTAGATGTAGTTGGTGCGACCGGGTGGGGCGAGGGAATTGGAGGCGGATTTGGGAGAGCCACTTGCGTCGCTGACACTGTGGCCATTGGGGGCGGAGAAGCTTCTCCACCAACAGAGGGAGACATGTTCCAATTCCCAGGACCCGCAACACTCTCTACTGCGGGAGGTGCACTTACATACCGACTAGAGAACGGTTCGGGTTTCACAATTTCTGGGAAAGATGTTGCCGATGATTCTGCGGGCACATCTTCCAGAATAGTGACAGGGGTGGGGGCAGGTTCACTCACTGATCTCGGTGTCGACCGTGTGTTATCAACAACAGCTGCCACTGCCGTGACATCAGTGGCCGAGTGGGTGTATTGTTGACCCTGTGAATCTGTCACAATCATAGCTCTTGCTTCTTGAGGAAAAGGCTGTGTTGAAGTGGACATTTGTGGTCGACTCTGCGACGTTGAAATATCTTCCACAACAATTTCCCCGTTTTCGAGTGACGCTTCTGCACCTGCCACTTGGGTTTGCTCGACGGAGGGCACAGCAATCGCAGTTTCGAAGGCTGATCCAATCAACTCCGCTTCTGCAGATTCCCCCTGGTCAACGAACTCAGCAGGGTGTGCCTCAAGTGTGTATCCAATAACTTCAGCTTCGCCTACATTCATTTCGCTTGTGCTCTCGCCTAAAGCATCAGTGTTCCAAGCATCTATAGCCCCTTCGTCGGGTGGCTTTGAATCAAAAGCAACAGCGAGAGGAGATGCCTCCTCCTCTAGCACTTGAGCTTCCCCATCAGTATGTTGATCCCAACCATCAACTGTCGCCTCCACCACTGCATCGCTTTCAAGAATAGCCACGCCTGTGACATCAGCCTCATTGTGGATCTCTTCCCCGTCAGCATGGAACACAGCTGTGACGGTGTTATCACCGACTGGCGAAGCATGTGCAATAGCATTGTTGTTGTCAGACTCAGTTGCCTCGACAGTCGCTTCAAAATCTTGTCCCACAAACACTGCCTCTGCTGCCTCTACTGAGATATCGGAAGGGTGAACTTCGTAGTTCACAATGGTCGCCTCTGCAGCTTGCCCCCAAGCATTGTCATTCTCCTGTGTCTGAGGATTTCGAGCCGGAGGTTTGCTATCAAGGTCCTCTACTATTGCTGTCATGGTAGCGTCATGAACCACACCATCAGCATAGTCCATGTTTCCAATAGTTTCACCTACTATACAAGCAGCCGAAGCTATCGGCTCGCCACCTTCCACGGATGCCTGAACGTGGAGAGGCTCAGCGTGTACACCACCTGTCACCATGTCGCCATCGACCATGGTAGCGCTAGCATCGCTAGGGACAACCTGAGCTTGGACGGCCTGCGCAGGTAGCTGGGCAGAATTTCCATGTATGTTGGATCGATTCTCATATGCTGCAAGCTTCATTTGAATCATGTCATCATCCCGGGGAGGGTTCCTAGAAAATGCTCTTGCCGCGACATTTGGTGCATCATAGGCAGCCCCATTGTAGGCGGCCATCTTCATGGCCATGAGCTCTTCATCATCCGCCGAAGTCGCTACAGCTGCAGCTTTTTTCCTTGGTACATCTGGCGAATAGATTGCTGGTAGCTTTGCGACTCCAGCTGTTGTGTCAGGAGCGGTGCCATTGAGATAATCTGCTGTAGAAAATATGGAGCGATCTGAGCCGTTTTGAGATCGCTTCAAGTGAGAGGCTCTCGATGCAGCTTCCCAGTGTTGATCCAAGTCAATGATATTGTCTGGGTGGCTCAGACTCCTGATTGAGGGATACATATTTGTGCTGGAAGTTCTTTGAAATTTGAACGAAGCTCGCTGTTCAAGATCATGTTGGAATTGTAGCGAGGCATTCAAAATAGCTTGAAGCTCCTGGTCAGTTGAATAAGAAGCTCTGCTTTCCCATGAAGCTGCTGAACTCGGGGGAGGAACTGAACCGTCTCTGGAATCCGTGGTTGCAATACTGTTGTCCTCGGTACATCCTCCGGCATGTGCCTTGGCTTCCGGATAGTCCTTCTTCATACTCTTTCGAAACAGCAATGTTCAGAACAACGGCAATGGACCATGCGTCTCTCTGGTCGACTACCTAGAGAGACCTCCTATGCAGGAAATCGGTTGCAGTAGTAGTGGATAGCAGCAGTAAAGGTGAGAGTTGACCTGCAGTAGTTGCCCGCTTGGTTGTTGTCTCTTTGTCGCCGTAACGGTTCAATACCCGTTCTCAAGTCGTGAGTTCGAGAGGGTTCGAGTGGCTGTGAATGGATAGCACAATATTCATGCATAGTATATATGTATGATGATAGATACAGATTAACTTAAATTCATTTGATGGGGATGAAACTCCTTGGAATGAGGCAGAAATCAAGCATCATGAAGAGTGTTCCTTCGTTATCTACGTAACTGTCCATATCCCAACCCTCAAAACATCGATGTGACTCATTCAGTGAGGATAGGTCTACCAATTCACGCTCGAAGAACTTGTGGGCAAGCACAACACAATCCAACAATGCCTGAGGGTCGTCGGGATCATCGACATCACAGAGTTCACACATTTGAACAGTATACATCAATGCCGCTTGAGCCGTCAATGGATTTTCCCATTCCATGGATTTGCATACTGTCTGAATTTTCCGGAAACGATTCAATATTGCTGGATCAACTTTCTTTTTCTTGGTATTTGCAGTTTCGTTTTCTTTGCCCGATGCCGTGTCGATTTCTTCAAAACATTCCAGTGGCATTGCTTCCAAAACATTAATACGATAATATGTCTTCTCATCCACCACAAGTCCATACTTCCCAAACACTTTGGATTGTAGTGCTTCCCTTGCCGTCAATCGCCGACATGGGTCGGCTTCTAATAGGCCTCGAATCAAATTTGGAAACGGTTGGTCAGCAGGGATTTTCTCCAAGTAGTCTCGAATCATCACCAACGCATCTTTATCTTTCGAGACATTTAATGGTTTTCCTACCAATAGCTCAAGTAGACAAACTCCGACACTCCATAAATCGCTTGGAAAGCTGTAACCATCCTGTTGGATAACTTCAGGGGCACGGTATGTTGCCGTTCCCACTGTTGCCGTATGTGTCAATTCGATTTCTTTCATATCCGGCATCATGTTTTGTCCTCCAGGAATCGTCACACTTGGATCCACAATCTTGGCGAGACTAAAGTCGATGAGCACTGGAATACACTGGCCTGTCTCGTCGTCGTATTTCAGTAGAACATTGTCGCTTTTGATATCACGATGCATGATTGAATTACCATGTAGAAATGCAACGGCGCTCAGAAGTCCATGCGCAATAGAAACTTTTTGGGACTTGGAGAGCTGGCCACCTTCAGATTCGATGAGCGACATCAATGAACCACTGGGGAACAATGGCATGGCAACAGAAAGGCATCCGTCGGTACCTGCACCAACATCATCAATATCATCACCGAAACCTGTTTGAACATCATGTATTTCAATGATATTTGGGTGGGAGTTATCATGACGCAACAAACGGAGGACAGATATTTCACGCAAGGCCCCCAATGACAAACCAACATCGTCATCCTCATCAACAAAGAGTTTCAGGGCAAATTGAGAGCCTTCATCGTCGTACACAGTAACCACGGAACCATAAGAACCGCTCCCGAGTGATTCAGCTCTGTGGTATGTGCTGAGAGGTAGAGCTCCTGAGGCCATGAAATCAAGCTTTGCACAAATAATAATACGTTGTACTGGACTTGGATTTTCTTTGTGATGTTTGCCGCGAAAAAAGTTTCGCGCCAAAAGTAACATTCATGCTGGGAAGCACTAAGGTAGTCTTACATTTTGCAAAGAGTGGAAAGTTCGTTTTCAATGAAGTTTTGAAACCATAGAAGATATTATGAATAGTTGAAATAAAATGCTTGTTATAATTGTTGGGGACCCACTCCAGCTCATCTCTCCCTCCTGAGTCTTTCTCATTTTTCTCATCCGAGGGTCGACTGTCTGCGACAAAACTATGGACGGAAGATTTTGATGAACTCTCCCCTAACACTGCACACAGGACATACATTGAGATTCTTGCTGCAGTCGAGGCAACATACTTGGTGTCCGCATGGAGTCATGACACAGTCAATGGAATTCTCAAAACAAATAATACATGAGTCTGATCCACTCTTGTGTCTGCTGTGGAATGTCTCATCACCAACGGTTTGGTCCGCCCCGAGAGAACTAGTCAACGATTGACCATCGAAACTCCTGTCGTCCCATCGAGGACCATCTTCTGAACAATCGAGCCTCCTCACGGTACTCAGATTTGGAAGGGCAAGAAGTACGGCTTCCAATGCCCGCAGGCTTGCGTTCAAATCTTTGCCTTCGTAAATGGAAATACCGTGTTCGACCACCAAATATCGCATGATTTGAACATGAAGGCTCGTCATAGCAATAGTTAGAACAGAGCGACCTTTCGATGTTAGAATCAGCTGGTCGGCACTGCCGCCTCGCTTCGGCTTCTTGCTACTTCCTGTGCGAATCACCTTCATTGGACAGAAGTGCTCTTCAACAAGCCACCTCACGATATCTAGATTTCCTCCTTCCACGGCACAATGTATGGGATACATGGTTTCTTCCTTCTTCTTCTCATGCTGTGGGAAGGGTGTTCGAAGGTTAATGTTCCCGGAGCCGTACAGGGCTACTGCCTCTTCATAATCCCCGTCAAGAAGCGCCTTCCTGAAACATGAGCTCAAGTGGCAGCAGCTCTTGCAGACCTTCAAGTGAGCCTCCCTTTTCAAGTTGTACGTTTCTGGGAGCATTTTTGCCGGCCAAAGGGAAGAGCACGAGTTACAAATGCTAACACCACAATTTCTGCAGTGACCAGCACGACGGAACATCGCAAACTTGCCTTTACAAATGAAGCAATGAGGCTTCTCGTTCAGAGGCAACATCTTGGGTGGAGCATTGGCAATAGCTGACTCTCGAGCCTCCTTTTCGGAGGAGAAAGAGAATGCCTTGAGATACTTCGACGCAGTAGCAGGGTTCTTTGCCACACCTTTCTGGTTGGTGTTGATTGTGGCAATCCAAAGGTTTGTGGCGGTGTTATGGTACACCGTCGCAGTGAGGAGGATTCTTGAGTGAAGGTTGTCTTGTTGCTGCCAAGAAAACGTAGAAGAACTATTGGCAGATGGCGAAGCATCAGCTCTGCCCTTGTATGATTGCTTTGCTTCTTCGGAGACCTGGTCACCGAAGAGCATCTCCATGAGTCCAGACCTTTGCCTTGTGAGTGAGGATTTGGATTGACCAGAGCCTGTTGCATTCGTTTGGCCAAAGCTGATATCACGACCAATATTGTCATCAGAGCGTTTGAAGTTGCCTTCACTTGCTACTGAACGTCCTGATGACGCTCCTCGAACACTTCCCGATCCCTGTCCGACACTATTCGATGATGTCGCAGATGCTCGCATTTCGCGGCGAGTTCGAGATGTAGAAGGTGGGGGCTTTGAAGATCTAGTTCTGCTTGTTGAGCGAGCTCTGGTGGCAGGAGTTCTGCTGCTTGATCGAGCCCTGCGTGTTCCATTGGTAGGTGGAGGGCGACTGTTTGATCGAGATCTTCCATTGGCTGGAGCCGTAGCTGCCGATGGACGCCTAGCAGTACTTGTCGATCTTCCTCTCGTTGCTGTTGAACTCCTCGTACGGCTTGCAGAGCGCCCCCTAGAATGGGCGCTTCCCATTTGAACAACTCCTCCATCAACAGGATCTCCTCGTCCCCGAGACCTCGACCTTCCGCGACCAGATTCGGAGGTTGGTTTGGAGTTTGTCAACGGAACTTGACCCCTAGAGGAACGTTCTACCGAAGACGACGAAGAATCAGACGATGATACAGGGTTGGATCGGCGATGGCCAGAATCAGTGCGGGGTGGGCGGCGCTTGCTTGCAGTAGGATGTTCAAGAGAAGGGAATGCACCGTTTGAGTTTCCTGGAGGAGCAACTGGTGACCACGTAGTATCAGAATTAATTGGTTGCTTCATCCACGTAGAAACAGAAGCCGCATCCCCACCACGGGCTGTCCTTGATGTGCGTCGACTGTGCGACGAAGGAGGCTTTCTCATGACAGCTTCAAAGCCTCCATGGTTGCAGTCATCTGCGAATGCTACCCACTCAGCCATTCCAGAACCAGATTCGGTGTTGGAAGAAGTGAAAGTCATGGAAACCAGCAACGAAAAGTGTCGGACCGGAAAGATGTACACTTGGGGTGTACAACTAGGGTGAGTAGTCCTGGTTGATTGTTCAAATGGGCGAAATGGAAATTTTGTGAACGTTGGTTGATCGAAATCAGCGACAAAGAACATTCCTCCGTCACGGGGAAAAGTATATGATCGCAGGTCTTCAATTAGGAGCTTCTAATATGTACATCATGCCGCTCAGACAACTCCCTTATCAGTACTTTTCTACGGCGAAGCCACTGGCCGGCGCAGTCCAACAATCGGACTGCGACGACACCAAGACACATGAAATGGCGCCGGGCGGACTTCAAAACTCTGTGTGTGATCGGGAACTCGGTGCGCCTGTTCTCGTTGTTCTGGTGGTGGTGAGTGCCCAGGCAAAGCAACCTTTCCTCAACGTTTCTGCGAGTGCCAACACTCAATCACTCACAACAGCGATCGTGACATCTGGAAAGAGATGCGCACTACTAGTCTAGTAGATATAAAACGGCAACGCAGTATCTTTCTAAACTTCGTCACAAAAAGTGGCTGCAAAGCCATAATGTTGTGTCGAACCAGGCAGTCTTAAGAACCCAAAGATTTACATAGAAAAAACAAGGATGGCAATGAGCAAACTACTTTGTCAACCCATGAACGCTACAGAGATATGTCTTCCTATTATTTGTAGTAGTATTCAATCAAGCCGTGCATCTTTTGATTGTTGTCTACAACCAGCCTCTCTACAATGATGTTCTTGAATGCCTCCGACGAACGTTTCCTCGTTCCAGATTGTAGCGGTGGCAGTAGGCATTGTAAACCAACACCTGGAAGATCCTAATCGCAGTAATCATGCTGTTGTTTTACGATATTATCAACTATACTTTACGAATAAAAGCGACGCGGCGGCGGTCACCTCTGTACAAATAGAGAGTACCTGTGAGCATCGGGATTTTCACGACGCCTTCCCCACCTTTTAGATTAGGCTTCTTGTTTGGCGGATGATTCATACCGCCATTAGATTTAGCGTTGTTTGTTTTCTCCAAATATGCCATTTTGTCCTCGTCTATGGTTTGTTGGCGTCTTCGGACTCGCTTTGCTCGGTCGGATGCTTTGGACCTCAAGCCAGTAGTTGATGCATCTTCAGGTGGCGTAGAGTCGGTGTCGTCGTGATTGTGCTCCGAGAATTCAACGGACTTCCTTCGTTTCTTGTGATTGCTTTGCGACACAGAATCTTCGGAACCAGAATCTGCTCTTGAATCGTTCCCAGAAACACTGCCTTTCCCTCCAGTGTTGGAGCGACCCCGACCAGTTTTCTTCTTGGTAGTTTGGTTAACCTTGCCAACTTCGTTTTGAGTTGAGATATCGCCACTGTCACTGTCGTCTCCTTTTCGAAGAATGGGTCCAAGAGACTCTTGTGGGATTTCTTCGTCCCTGAGGTCGTCGTGGTCAAAAGTAACCAACCATCGAGCAGGCTCCTCGGAAAGCTTGATGACCAGACGGCCACTTGCGGTGGCACCCCCGCGATGCAACTGAGGAGAAGAGAGAAGAAAAGGGACGAGAAAATGAATTTCACGAAACTACAGGGATACTACCACTTCCTTGTGATTCTCACCTCAACCATGTCACCAACGGCATATTCGCGTCCCTTGGCAGTCCTTCGACTTGATCGCCTGCCAGACATGATCAATCAGTTGGTGAGATGTTGAAATAAGAGGTTCCTGATGGAGGCTGCAAGTTTATGGGTAGTTTTGTTGGGTTCCAATAGTACAAAGCGCCTTGAATAGATTGTTGACAGCTCGGAGGACCACTGGTAGACCCGAACACGCGCAGAGAAAAAGATGAGGAATCGTCGTTTAGGAGGCTGGATTCCCTCCAAACGTCCCGAAGAACTGCTTGTCGTACGTTGACACGACGACGTTCGATGGAGAGGAGGTCTAGCAAGACCTTGCGAACACCCTATTGCTAGTTTGTGGTACTCCTCCACTGGGCCTATCGGCCGAGCGTGAGCTAAATAATTCGACAACCGCCGATGTTCCTGTTTTATGACGTGAATTTGTTTACACCACACTTTCTCGGATTCCCCTCGAACTCCAATAGGTCTCTTCCAAACGTTGCTGCCATTCTTCAATCTTGAAACAAAATTTGCTGTATCTCTTCTAGCTTTTGTGGTAATATGGCACCTCGCTCTCTTCGCCGATCCCGGAGGGCACCAAAGAAAAATTCTGATTACAATGTGGATGACATCGTCGAGGTATGGTCCCATAGGTGTATATTCGCTCGCCATGGGATGACAGTGATCCCTCTCATCCATTTTGTTGCATTTTTTATTCTTGTGTGTAGGTTCATCGGCACGACGGTGTCGTTCGAGCCAAACTAGCACAGCTGTTGACAGAAGGGACGTCTCCCAATCCTCGATGGTTAATCACACTGTTGGACCCACCATTCAAGGACGAAGAAGTTTACGAACACATATTTGGCAAGGTCTTGAATTCGGATGAAGAGTCCCAAGCCGCCGATTCTCAGTCTCCCGCTGATTCTGGAGATGTACCAAGTGATACTATGAATGGGAAGTCGTCGCAACGTAGCCGTTCTGATTCTCATGGGACGTCGAGCGAAGGCGAAACAGGTGACGAGGGGAAAGACGGCAGTTCTGTCAAGAATGATACTATGGACGTCGACGAAAATGGTATGTCAGACCTTGATTCTAGTTCTATGAATGGTAGCAAACGTGGGAGGGTATCGGCTCGTGAAGCACGTAGCCGTCGACGACAAGCCAAAATTGATGACACGGTGGTGGTTCCGCCACCATTGGACTCTTCGGTGCGAAGCGGGAAACGACGAGCCCCTCTTCCTCCAGTCAAGGCCGGTAAAAAATCGCCGATGGATGGGAACGGAGGGAATGTTGTGAAAGTAAAATATTTGACAGGAACACTGTATCTATACCGTGGGAAGCGACGAAGAGCCGAATTTGTGCGACGCGTCTAGGAAAATTGGTGTCATCTTTCTTTGGACTCGTAGCGGGCACTGAAAAACAGCCAATGCAGCAGTAGCGGTGCTGCGAGTCCTACCAACAGTAAAGTGTGAATACTAAAGAAGAGAGAAAATTTGGAAAGACGTTTTATAGTAACTACATGGCACCAGCATCGGTAGCTTGGATCCGTTGACCTTCTTGTCTTGCCCGAATCTCCAAAAGCTTGCCTTGCATGGTCATGGTCAAACTCTCAATATTCTGTCTTGTGGCCTGGACAGCCTTTGTAATATTGTCACTATTGGCATCGACCAATTTGAGTTTGCGATCCAAAAAGGCTGCTGTCTCCTTACTTGTCTTCTCAGCATAAAAGCCTGTGCCTAGTTCGACCAAGGTGTGGCTGGGATCCCTAATCTTGCCTGGAACATATACACTTTCTGTCAAGGGAACCATGACTTGCTTGCCTTCCGAAGCAGGGGACAACTCATTGACGGCAGAAATAGAGGCATTCAAACGAGCGGCGGCGGCACGCAATTGTTGAAAGCGACCCATGAGGGCTTGGAGGCGCTGTTCCTCTTGTTGCTTGAGTGTGTTGAGTTCTTCCAAACTCATGGAATCCAGAGTGACGGAGGAGGATCCTGGTTGACCACTCATTGTAGATAGTAGATGTGATGGAAATGTGGTGAAGAAGAAGTAGTCGTCAACCTCGTAGAGTCAATGACGGCTGGATATCGCCCTGTAGGGGTGCCGGTAGTACGATACTTGAACGATTGTAAATGAGGACATACCAACCACCACGTCCCACAGGAGCGGGCGTAGATCAGACGCATTCCGGTATCGCAGCCGTACGGTGCAAGACCCCCATACTACTCTACTATTGGCATTTTTTGTGGATCAATCGTCGTCCGATCGAGAATGCCAAAATATTTGAACCAACCAAAAGGGGCAAGATCGCTGGCAACAAAGCCTGGCCATGTCACATGGAGCGTCGTAGAAACACCAACATATAGGCCCAAGTGTATGTAGTATACGAAGTAGTAAAGTCATCGGTGCGCACCAGATTCAACAAGGCCGAGAGCTGCGTAGCACAACACGTACAACGGTACTCTACTATAGGTAGTGCACGGAGGCGGTGTAGGAGGGACGTACGTGGGGCCTGCCCGTTTGCATGGTGGTGGAAGCAGCGTCCCATTTGGTCATGTCAGGACGGGCAGCAGCAGAGAGACGAGAAGAAAGGATATCTTCCACAGTCAATCAGGTGAAGAACAGTGCAAAGGGTGGACAAGGCCTAGACAATGACATGGAGGGATTCGGCAGTCAATTGAATACAGGAGACAATGTTCCGGGTGACATGATGGAGCGATTGACGATTTCGGAGAGTTTGGAAGCCAACTTGGGGTTGGCATCGTCGGGGACAGGCCTGGGCATGAACAACGGAGGTGCTAGTCACAACGCCGGGGATCATATTGGGCCTTCGGAGTCCCTGGAAGTGCAGCTGCCCAACCCGCGAGGGGCCGGGGACGAATCCAATTTGGGAAACCCCAGCATGGGTTCCTACGGAATCCCTGCTCCAAGTGCCGCTAGGAGATCTGAAGGAGCCGGGACTAGTGCCAGTCAAGCGCTCCATGCACTGCAAGCGTCTGCTGAAGCTGCCGCTGTTCCCAGCAGGGGTAGGGGTTCGTCCTCTGCCCCTCCAGAGGACAAAGCCAAGGAGGAAGAGGAAGTCGAGGAAGATGAAAACAGCACAGACATGTCTGCTTCCGATGGAGATTCTTCCTGGATTGCCTGGTTCTGCAGTCTCAGGGGGAATGAGTTCTTTTGTGAGGTAGAAGAGGATTACATTCAAGTGAGTACTGTGGTTGTTCTGCTTTGTTACTTTGTTGCTTCATGGTTGCATGGCTGTGCACGTGCGACTTGCTTTAGTTGTGTGCATTACACGCTCATCTCCTCTGTTGCTTTCGCATCAACTCGAACTTTTATAGGATGACTTCAATCTGACAGGATTGCAATCCATTGTTCCTTACTATAACTATGCATTGGACATGGTGCTTGATGTTGAAATTCCACTGGAACATACACTCACCAGGGAGCAGCAGGAGATTTTGGAGTCCGCCGCCGAAATGCTCTATGGAATGATCCATGCTAGGTACGTGCGAGTCTTTGATCATTGTTGTCTATGGGATCCATATTGAGATGCTGTTGATGTGCTCATTGCTCATTTACCTGCTTCTGCAATCCCCTCAAAACCTCTAGGTACATTGTAACGAATCGGGGCATGAATGCAATGTTTGACAAATATCGACTTGCAGCGTTTGGGAGGTGTCCTCAAGTCTTTTGCCAAGGGCAGCCTGTGCTACCGGTGGGTCTCTCTGATATGCCGCGCAATTACACTGTCAATGTCTTTTGTCCTCGCTGCTACGGCTTGTTCTACCCCAAGAGTACTAGACAAGCCAACATTGATGGGGCTTACTTTGGTACCACCTTTCCTCATTTGTATCTCATGACCCATCCAGTACGTTTCGGAAAATTCTGGCGGCCTCTATCTCTATTTTGTTCTTCCCATTCTCACATTCCATTGCTTGTGTCTCCAGGATTTGATTCCTTCCAGACCCACGCAGACCTATGTGCCGCGTGTGTATGGTTTCCGGGTGCATGAATCGAGTCTCTTCTACCTGAATCACGAAGGAGTCGTACAATCACAGCAGCAACAACGACGATCGCAGTCGGATTCTCGACAACTGCGGCGACCCAATCCACGATAATCAGTGAGTTGTTGTTGTTGTTGTGGAAAAGATACCCAAAATAGTATCATTACTACCAATCCAAGGGAAAAACTATGGCGGGCGTTTTGGTATGCTGGAGTATGTTGTGTATCTGGCGCATGATGCCTGTATACTTCTCAAGAACGCTCTTGTTGTAGGCATATTAATCTCATTGTTAAATCGCAGTAAAAATCTACCGTACGTTGTTGATGTAGACACATTTTGCTCTAGAGGTAGCATGGGGAATGTTTGTCTCTGTTTTTTTGTGCCATGAAATGTACAGTGTCGTCTTTCGACGTTGTTGGAATCAGGGGAAGTTAAAATTGTCTCATTCTTCTGCTCCATCGTGCTGGTGTAGCTTGAAACTCTCAGATTCATGGTGATGTCTGTCCTTCGGTGCAACCGTTTTGGCTTGCCGGGAGGACGTGCACTTCCACTTGGAAGTTCGAGGATGTTCTAACCACCATCGGAAGCCACCCAACCATCGAATGGAAAAAAACCATTGGGTTGTTGGAAAGACCAAGAGACTACTTGTCTTCCTTCTCCGCTCCTACAGTGATTCTTACAGGAGATGATGGTTCAAATGATGATCTCTCGTGTATTGATGGTACTGGTCATTGCTGTTCCTAGCTTGGGCTTTGTGACCCCAATGTTTGCCGTGAGAAAGGTACGCACGTGCAAGCTGAGGTCGCTGATCGCAACGATCCCCATAATACTCACTCGTTTCTTGTGTCATAGCCTTTCTCCTTGAATGTCGCCACATTCCAAAGCCAGAATGTAGATCCTGCAGTTGCATCGTCGGCTCCCCAGCGGGAGATTGATTTGGGAAAGTACAGAAACATTGGTATCATGGCCCACATTGACGCTGGGAAAACGACAACCACAGAACGAGTCTTGTTCTATACTGGAAAGTCGCATAAAATTGGGGAAGTGCACGAGGGTTCCGCCACCATGGACTGGATGGAACAAGAGCAAGAGCGTGGTATTACCATTACCTCGGCTGCTACCACATGCTACTGGAAGGATCATCGCATCAACCTCATTGATACTCCTGGTCACGTCGACTTTACCTTGGAGGTAGAACGTTCTCTTCGTGTTCTGGATGGAGCTGTTGCTGTATTTGATGGTGTTGCCGGAGTTGAACCACAAAGTGAAACCGTGTGGCGACAGGCTGATAAGTACAAGGTTCCACGTATGTGTTTCATGAACAAAATGGATCGGGCTGGATCCAACTTTTACTTTTGCGTGGATACCGTTGTCGACTTGCTTGGGGCGACTCCAGCTGTACTTCAATTGCCCATTGGCTCTGAATCTGACTTTGTCGGAGTGATTGACCTCCTAACCATGGAAGCAGTGGTGTGGCAAGGAGATGACCTTGGAGCATCCTTTGATCGCATTCCTTTGGACCAATGCAATGACATTCCTCAGGTAGATGATGCTTTGAAGAAAAAGGCAGAGGAGTATCGCGAGACACTTGTAGAGCTGGTAGTGGAACAAGATGAAGAAATTCTCGAAGCATATTTGGAAGGAGAGGTGCCCGATGTTCCCACCCTGAAGAAGTTGCTGCGCAAGGGAACCATCAACCTCGACTTTGTGCCTGTCTTGACAGGTTCTGCATTCAAGAATAAGGGAGTACAACTTTTGCTGGATGCCGTTGTTGACTACTTGCCATCTCCGATGGAAGTCCAAGCTATTAGTGGAGTTTCCGAGACGGGGGAGCCAGTCAAACGACTTTCGTCCGATGCGGAACCGCTTTCGGCACTTGCCTTCAAGGTTGCCACCGATCCATTTGTCGGAACCCTTACTTTTGCACGTGTATATTCGGGTGTTTTGGAGTCAGGTATGGGTGTCTACAATTCCGTCAAGGGCAAGAACGAGAGAGTTGGACGTATGCTTCAAATGCATGCCAACGAGAGAGCTGAAATCAAGTCGGCTGTTGCTGGTGACATTGTGGCTCTAGTTGGTTTGAAGGATACCACTACCGGAGATACGTTGTGTCCAAAGAAGGATGCTGTGATCCTGGAAAAGATGGATTTCCCAGAGCCTGTCATTAAGGTCGCTGTGGAGCCCAAGACTAAGGGTGATGACCAGAAAATGGGCGAAGCCTTGGTTCGGCTGGCTGCCGAAGATCCTTCCTTCCGCTTCACTCATGACCAAGAGACAGCTCAAACAGTGATTGAGGGTATGGGAGAGTTGCACTTGGAGATTATCGTTGACCGAATGAAACGAGAGTTCAACGTCGAATGCAATGTTGGAGCTCCTCAAGTAGCATACCGCGAAGCGATTACCAAGAAATCTGAAATTGACTACATCCACAAGAAACAAACGGGTGGAGCTGGACAATTTGCCCGTGTCAATATTATCTTTGAGCCCAAGGAAGTTGGGCATGCATCCGGTTCCAACGAATTCGAGTTTGTCAACCAGATTAAGGGTGGAGCGATTCCAAAGGAATATATTCCTGGTGTAAAGAAGGGTATCGAATCCGTCTTGGACGAAGGAGCTATCGCAGGTTACCCTGTACTTGGACTCAAAGCCACACTGGTCGATGGTGCGTTCCACGATGTTGATTCGTCCGTCATGGCGTTCGAGATTGCTGGACGAATGGCCACACGGGAAGGTCTACGAAAGGGAGCTGCCAAGTTGATGGAGCCCATGATGGAGGTCGATATTTCCACGCCAGAACAATACATGGGTGATATCATTGGCGACATCAACTCTCGCCGTGGAACCATCAATGACATGGGCGATCGCGGAAACATCAAGGCGATCAATGCTCTCGTCCCCTTGGCCAGCATGTTCCAATATGTATCCAATCTTCGGGGTATGTCCAAGGGACGAGCTAGCTACACGATGAATCTCGCGCGTTACGACTTTGTCCCAGCCAATATTGAAGCAGAACTCAAGAAGGGATTCACCGCCACGGAAGAGTAACTACGAGTACCAACATTGTGAATACAACGTTGTACAACTATTTATTATAATTGATGAATGTGACCATCCTGCAAATCCAATAGTATGCTATCAGTAGTTTAGAAAAAGAAACTAGCTAGCTATATACGTCACAAACTACCTTCCTTTGCATGACATCACGTTTCCAAGCAAGACATTTACATAGTCACACATCCACTGCATTCGCAGTTATCACCCTTTTCCGATGGGGGTTCTTCGTTGTAGGCAAATGCACTGCGGTCTGTACTTTCGACAGGAAGTGGCTTTGTGTCTTCCGATGCAACTTCTGATACCAGCGTAGGCGACTTGGACACTGTTGCAGCAGCTTGCACAGGGACAGGAGAAGGGGGAGATTCCGGTTGGAGAGGTTCCAAAGGGATATTTGGAACGCCTTGTGCAGGTACCGCCGATGGTGTCTCCACTTGCTCGGATGGGGTCGGCAGTTCTTCCGAGACAGGAGCTTCAGTCTCCTGTGATGGGACCTCAGGTGCTGTCTCTGTTGGCGCTTCGGTCGAGGTCTCTTCGACGACAGGAGTTGGAGCAGCCGTTTCCTTTACTTCTGGTGCAGGTGGCTGATCTTCAACCACAGGACTAGGTACAGAGGGTGCCACTTCCACGGGCTGCTCGACCACTGGCTCGACCTTTTCTGGAACCACTTCTTTGGGAGCTGGGACAACATTGGATGGAGTAGGAGCTGGGGCCACTGGAGTAGTTTCCTCTACTGGTGTGGGTTCCTTTTCCTCAGTGGATGGAGTGGTCGATTCAACATACTGTTGCTTCAGACGTTGTCGACGAAGCTTACGAGCCTTACTCTTGGAAATTGTGTCACTGTCGGTACTGTTGGATGCCGTTACTGTTGCACTTGCAGCCTCCGAGTCCCCATTTTGTGTTGTAGAAGCTGGACTGGCCTTTTTCTTCTTTTTCTTGCGACGATTCTTACCTGATGATGTTTGAGACGAGATCTTCTCGGTGGTGGCAGTATCCGAAGCGTTGGGAGGGACGTTTTCGCCGCCGGCAGTTGTTGCAGGGTTCAGTTCGGCCACAAGAGTACTCATGATGTTTGACAATGCTGATGATCCAACGGGGAATATGCTACAGTACTGGTTTAGTTCAGCAAAAAACAGATGATACTATCGAGAATGTTTTTTTGTCTTGGCGGGAACGGTGACAGATATCAATGAGGGTGGAGAGGTGAGCCAAACCAAAAATGACTTGCTGACGATGATCGACAATCTGATTTGTTGTTGCTGAAGGCGTGCCACCGATATCTGAGATCCTGACGTCTTCTGGCCACAAACGAGAATGCCAGCCCCCCGAGGTTTCCTCACCACCGTTGATTTTCTTCAACCGTAGGAACCTATGAAACTGGGAATATGAGTTGTTATGATACATGTATAAAAATGTTCATGGTAAAGGAAGACCACCATGGGCAATGCAATGTGGTTGTAGCTACTTCCTTCACATCAGCCTATCAACATCAATCTGGATTCTAGTGCAAACTTGCATCAGCAAAATAGATTGTACCACATTGCTTGCCGTTGCTAGCAAGACAACAGAACAACAGTACAAGCACAGCAGAAGAGGAGAATGTTCTAGGTGGGACTATTTCTGTCCCTTTATTTTGACTTTCGCCACGTAGCAAACCACCGCCACCGACCCAGAGGGACAGTTTCTCGATTCCGAGAACATTAGAAGGACTTGCTTTGTACAAAACAGACAACCAATCATGAAGCTGCATCTACTGCTGTGTCTGCTATATACTGGACTGAGTTGGACTCATGCTGTCGGATTTGGTGTTCCGCGCAGTCTTCCCTTTGTCAAGTCGTTCGATGAGTCTTCATCGCGCAGTATCTGGGCCGTCCCCCGCGGTGGTATGCAACTCTTTGTCAAGACTCTCACAGGAAAGACTGTTTCCGTCGAAGTTGAGGAAGGGGAGTCCATTGAAGATGTCAAGGCTAAGATTGCAGAAAAGGAGGGTATTCCTCCGGAGCAACAACGGTTGATTTTTGGAGGACAGCAACTGCAGGATGGCAAGACTTTGGATGATTACAATGTCGGGGATGATGCTACTCTCCATCTCGTTCTTCGACTCCGTGGAGGGTTTATTCCCAGATCTTTGGTTCCTTCCGGTCACTTCAAAGTCGACGAGGCATTTGTTCGCAAGCACCTCAAAGGCCTCTCCAAGGAGGAAACCATGTTGATGCAGTCCTTCATTCAACAGGCTTCTGTACCCCTTGAACGCCCTGCTCCCCCAAAGCCCAATCGTATCTTGGCCTTGAATCGACGAATGACCAACACCATGATTGAAAACCTCGATCATCCCAAAGGAAGACGAGTGTACCGGGCACTCTTCCGCATCCGTGATTCCCCTCGTATCGGCGAAGGTGGTCATGTCGAAGATTCCATCAACTATGATCCTCCCTTGCCTGGTACCTTCAATTACAATGGATACTTGGTCCCAACGGATGGCAAGCGAGTCGTCAAGCTCACCAACTATATTCGACGACGTGACAACTTCAATATTGTTGGCAAGTGTCTGTCCATGTGGAAACTGGATGGTAGGGTTGACGCCAAGGAGTAGGCAAATAGTGATGGAAACGTATCCAATGGAGCACCTACGATACTAATGCTACATAGATACTGAGTACTACGAGTAGACCAATAGTAGTAACACGAATTCTGTTAAACATTTGGATGGATCAGGATAAACGTGACTACTGGAAAGAAGAGGGTTCCCTGACTAGCTAGAACTATGTGTTACAGCACAACTACTTGCTTTCCGGTCCTGCCGCACTACCAATCATGGCCAATGCTGCAATCGATACACCGACGACCCCACTGATCCAAGCTTGGTCATGCCGTTGCTGATCTCGAATCAATTTCTTGCGAAGAGGACTTTCATCTGGATCTTCTTCTTTTTGCTTTTTGAGACTCTCTCCCATGACCCATCGGTACAAAAGTGTGTCAGTGGGATGGGTTGGGGTAGGCCAAGGTTCCGTCGATCGCCTCGCCTTGACGGTATCCAACACTTGCTGCAATTCATGATGACGGAGAGAGAGCGATTGCATCAGATCTACGGCATCTTTGAATTGGGATGGTGTCTTTTTGGTAGACTGGAAGAGTGGATGCTCCTTTTGAAACGCATTGACCAAGTTTTCCTTTTGGTTCCAAAAGTCCCAGTCACCGCGGTTGGTGGCAAAATATCTCTTGTAGGTTCGTTGAAAGTATTTGACCAAATGGGGAAAATCTGCCAAGAGAACAACCAAGTGGACATCGCAAAGGGCATCGGCCAAGTGGGCCCACAACACTGCGTCAACCAACGAGGGCTTGTCATTGCCCAACAGGAAATCCTTGCCATGCTTGGACAACTGCAATTCAAGTGCTTGGTAGGTTTCCTTGGCTTTACTAACCGCCTGCTCTATGGTCATTGTATTGCTGTAATGTACCATGGTCCATCGCGCCAACGATCGCTCCAACAAGGCCTGGAATCGCCCAGGCAAATAGGAAGTCCAGCTGTCCGATTCTGGACTGGAGGCCATGAGGTATTGTCGACGGTAGACTTGATCCCAAGCTTCATAATCTTCATATCGCAAATACATCATGAGAGGTTCAAGCTCTAGTTGAATGAGTTTCAAGAAACAAACGGACAAAGAACGCTGCTGTTCGGTTTTGACTGTGGCATCAAGATCAATCTTGCGATGGGTTTTGAGATAATCCAAAATATTGTTTTGGGCTAGGGGGTTGACAGGGTTCTTATGTGATGTGTGCTTGCGGCCCACCATGGCGGGTGGAAGGGAAGGATCCGAGTGATCTCGCAAAAAAGGCAACGGACCGGTCGCCTCACACGTTGCATGTGAGGAATTCACCACCACATGAGGGACATCGGCCATTCGCAAAACAATTTGTTCCAGCCAAGCAGGTCGAAACTGTTCAATCACCAAAGGAAGCTGAGGGTGATTGGTCGCCAACATCAACGGAATGGCATCATCATCCATAGAAGAGGAACCTTCGGATGATTGCTCCGTCGATCCCCAAGTCTCGGTCCATCCTTCCTTGCGCGAATCCCGAGGGGCGGATCCAAATCGTTTCGAGTCCAAATTGTAGACTGCGGTTGCCACGTAATAGCCAGGTATCAGAGAAATGAAACTCATATTGTTGTTGTTACTTGGTTGGGTTGGAAAGAGCAAGTAACAGAGTACTCTAGAGTAGTAGAGGGGTAGGATGGGTTTTTGGATCTGGTTCGATGGATCCAAACCTGCTGTGGTGGTGGCAACGCAGAGATACGAGACACTGCCATGACGTCACACGTAACAACAGTCGATTTTGTCCGGGTATAAGGACAGACGCAGGAACTGGCGAATAGAACGAATTTTCTCTCGCATTGGCGATTGGGCTTGTGCTACTACGACGGGTACGGTATTCGTCGTACCTACTGAACTGGTTTTTCGATTATCGGAAGTTGGTTCCTGCGAGCGGAGTAGATATGATTGTATACCATTCTGAATAATTCCATTTTAGCGATTCCCGCAAAAGGCGCATTAATGGATTATGCATTGGCATGTCCATCCCCGAAGAAGAAGTAACACCTAAGACAAGGGCAACGTTCATGAAAATACGGTTCACCGAAAGTCAATCAACTCGTGAGTTTTGTACACGTAGTTAAAGAATCCTCGTCGTCGAGGTGTGACCATGGCAACAACGTACCCTGGAGTATCACACACATCCTTAGACCCGCACTCAGCACAGTGGAAAGAAGCAAGAAACGTTTACGGAGAGCCCTCGAATTTGAGAAGTGTCACCCCAGCCATGAACAACACTCGCGGCAACTATCGCAGTGCTTCTCCAGTGGTGGGCCGAGGCCCATCGCCAGGAGCAGCTGCCAAGATTGCAGGCTCCCATTACCCTGTTCGTTCTAGTACTCCTAGTAGATATGACTCCTTCCAGCTGCCTGAGAATGGGCAAGCACACCAGTCTGCGCAATCTTCCACCCCAAACCAATCAGGCCTCATTCGCCTTTCTCTACGAAAGCCCATGGGCATTGTGTTTGAGCCCATGTACGACCCCAACGCGCCTTCAGTCCAACGAGGAGTCCGTATTTGCGACCTTCCTCGTACAGGCGCCGCCGCACTTTCCCGCAAACTTGAAGTTGGCGATGAGTTGCTCTCTATCAACGACAAGACCATGAGTCGTTTGACGTTTGATGAGATTATGGACTTTATTATTGAGGCCGACCCCGAAGATGTCAATCTTCTATTTCGTCGTCCCAAGAAGGACACCAAAGACCGTGGAATCAAGTCTTCCTCCAACCCCTCCGGTCCAGGTGTCAAGTGGATTGATGACGATAAGGATCGCAAGGCGAAGGACAGCAAGAAGGAGTCGAGCAAGGACAAGAAGAGTTCTCGCCGTTCCAAGTACCGGGATGATGAAGAAACTCTCCAGTCTGAAGACGCCGACTACCGTAGTCGACGCAAGAGTCGACGCAAAAAGGACCCCTATGAGACCGAGTCCTTCCTCGACATTCTCATTGACACTATTTGTGCCAACCCTGATTCCGTCTGCAGGGATCGCCGACGTGGGGATGATGATTACTACTCCGACGATGATGAAACTTTTAACTCGCGCGATGATTCTACCTATGTTACCTATGAATCTGAGGAGCAGCGAAAGTCGAAATCTAAGTCCAAGTCCAAATCTAAGTCTAAATCCAAGAAGCGCGACGACGATTCCTATACGTACGACGAAACAGACAATGACGTCCCAGAAGAGGCTCCCAAGAAGCGTGAGAAGGAGGAAGTCCGTGCTTCTCCAAAGGAGATTAAACGTCCTGTCACACCAGAGAAGCCCAAGAAGTACGATGATGACAATACATTGGAGACTGTTGACTCTGCAGAACGGGCTGCCAAACAAGCTGAAGCTTTGGCTGAGCCTGCCGTTATTCCGCCGCTTGGGCTAGCGCCCAACCCTGTGCCAGTTCCAATGCCTATCGCGGCACCAGAGGAGACTGATGACGAAGGCAATCCTGCTCCTATTAGAGAGGTCGAGTATGACGACCTAGTGGATCATGGCGCCGATGTGTCGGTTATGGAAAGTTTGGGGGGCCCGTCCCTGTTGATTGAGAAGCAGCGAATGAATCAACTCGCTGCCCAAAAGGTTGTCACACCCACTCCTCCTGTGCCTGAGGAGATTTTGGAAACTTTTGGAAAGGATTACCCTGTTGACTTTGGCTTTTCTCGTGAGCAAACCATCCAAAACGATCCTCTTCGTTTCTACACTTTTGTCGTCAAGGCTCTATTGCAAGAGCATGAACCAGAGAAGGTCCGGTTATTGGACAAGCTTCTGGCGAAGTACAAGGGTCGAGAGGACCACCTCGTACAAAAACTCTCCGTTCGATACACTAAGGAAGAGGAGGAAGCCGAAGACTTTGAGGAGGCGGTTCGAAAGGAGAAGGACAGCGCACACGCTCGCAACAATGTTGAAACTGCTCGTGAGCGAGCTCAAGGTGACTTCACAACTGAATGGCCCGAGAAGGAAACCAAGGAGCAAGAACCTGAAGATGAGGAAGAGGCAGAAGAACAACCTGGGCCTGAAGGACCTGAAGATGAGACAGGCTCCGAAGACTACTCCGGAGACTCAATTGATGGCACTTCTCCAGCTGTCATCGCCCAAGTATCAGAATTGTTGAACTACGTCTATGGAAAGACATCTGTTCCGGGACAAATTGATCGTGTTTCCACTATCATGCGAGCATACGAAGGCCGAGAGGCTGTCCTTCTCGAACTTCTTGAGACCAAGGCGCTTATCAAGGCCAACCGAGAGAAGGAGAATGCTGGAAACCTCCCATCTTTCTTGAGGAACTCGGCGAACGCTCAACGAGACTTGGATGAATCAGCCGATATCCCTGGCGACATGCCACCTGTCACACCCATGGCTGCACCCCCACAAGCAATCAATGATGACATTTCTTCGATGAGTGGTGTGTCTACTCCAGCTGCTGAGGCGCAACAGGTCTCCTCAGGCGTATTGAAGCAAATTTCGGTAAGTACACTTCCTCACTGCGTGCCAGCATATGATTTCCTGGTCACTGTTTTCTAATTTTGCTTATTTTCACCCAGACTCGTGACTCTGCACCTCAATCCCATGTTCAAACTGCCGAAAAGAAGATGGAGAGTCCTCGCCCACAACCGCCAACGCCTTCGTCGGCCACCAAGACAAAGCCTCCACCAACACCGGACCGAACTGAGAAGAAAAAGAAGAAGGGTCTATTCGGTGGACTCTTTGGAGGAAAGAAGGGCAAGAAGGCCAAAGATGAAAAGTCCATGGATAGGAACAATTCTAGAGGGCGAGGAATAAGGACGCCAATGGCAAGAAAATAAGTAGTGGTCCCAAATGGGACATGGAATGATGACTGTTATAGGTTCATGTTATGGAAGTTGTGAAATGATGCATTCTAAGTAGTACTACAGGAGGTATGTATGCATGAGGATTCCTGGTACTCGTACTCGTAGCCTTGGGTCCCAGTTCCTACCATTGTGATGGCCTGTGTATGGGGTGCTGGCGGCTGCAGCCCGCCAAATTTGCCAAGAGCGTTGAGACTCTGCAACTAAGCGTTCAACCGACAGATAGCGCAATGCCGGCGATTTTACACTGAAAGTGATATGTGCCATCGCGAATTGGGTATGATATTTAGATAGTAGCAAGGTAAATTTACCCGCCACCGTTGATTTTGGTATTGTATCATCCAATTTCCGACAATAGCCAACAACAGTGGTGTTAGTAGTGTGAGAAAAACAACCCCTGGGCTGTTGAATCAACACAAACTATCCATTGATTGAACCTTCAATACCTTGCTATTGGAGCTCTCTATGGATCGCACCATGGTTTCGGCATCCCGTACTGAGTATGCACGCCAAGGACCTGCTCGACGTGGTGTCGTCTACAGAGGTTCAGCAATGGACAGGGATGAATATGATCTCCCTTACAATGTGGCATCGCCACAAGCAGACGCGCATGTACCCCCCAAAGCAGAAATGCTATCAGGTAGTACAGAAAGAATCAACGTACATATGCGACAAACTGTTGGGAATGGAGGCCGCCTACGTGGATACCTTCCTCCACAAACGAGGTATGGTCGGGAGGCAGTTCCAGTTTGGCCCGAACGAGACGATGCTTCTGTCGAGAGTGAAATGCCATTTGATATGATGAATGACAAGCTGAAAGAGAGTCAACCCTTCAGTAACAACCGCATCCCCCCAGAACCTCAGACTCCCAGGATTTATTTGAATGAGGACGATTCCAACGAAATGCCTTCCTTCGAGTCGGTTTGGAAGAGTAGTCCTGATCGATCCATTCCTAGCCGTGATTCCAAAGCCCGAAAATCAGCCTTGCGAGCTCCCCGTTTTTCTGACCATAACATTCCTTATGGCAATGGTGAATATGACGACGATGATGATGACAACGAGGGGAAAATCCCGCTCCCAAGAGTGCTACCACAGAAACATCCTACAAGTGTTGTTGGCCCTGACTACGAAGTAGGAAGCCTCTTTGACAATGGATCATCTGCTATTAGTGGGTTGTCCAATGCTGCTTCCAATGACACGGATCGAACAGAGAGGAGCTACGAGCTCATCGCGGAGCTCGGTGTTGTCGCAAGCAAGAGCGAGGGAAACCCTAGGACCCATGGCAACGAAGACGACGGTGACGATTCCATTTTTGATTTCGATGAAGAAGATGTAATGGATCCACGAACAGTGAAGGATGTTAGATCAGAGGAAATGTACACCGCCCGTGTGATTCGAAACCAGTCTCCTACCTACCAAGACCCCGACCAAGATGATGCTGGCGATGAAACCTCGTTGGACACGTACGGCCTAGCAAAACCTCCTGCCACCAATCTACAGCAGCGGGCCGAACAAGTATGGAAGTCACGTCAAAAGAAAATGTCTAGTTTGAGGTCAAAACGCGACCCCTCCTCCCCCCGCAACAATAACAGCGTCTCTTTCCGCGAAAAGGACACTGTGCAGTACTTCCAACCTCATCAGGAAAGTGAGTCTGAGGCTCCAACCAAAGAAATTGCTGATGACAGGAGTCTCAACTCTGAGTATTCAAAAACGTTGGAGAGTGAAGTAGAGGATATGATCAAAGACGTTTTGCTCATCGGCAATGCCAATGTCAACCAACCTGGTCGTCGCAAGTTGATGTACAAGCCAGAAATTAGGAGGAGATTAAAACAAGAAAGGCTGGAGATGCAAAAGGCAGAAAAAGCGCTTCAGCAGCAAGATGAGGTTGAGGAAGAACCTAGCACGCTTCCAAAAGTCCCCAGTGCAGAAGGTACTGACACCGTAGAGGATATGGTGGAAACTCCAGTCATCACGGTAGAATCACCTGTGCGAGAGAGTGAAGAAGTTTATTCATCAGCTCCAAACGATGCAACCGATGTCCGCGAAGAAAGTGAGCAACAGGTGACCGAAGAAGTCCCTTTGGCAACATCGCTTTGGGGGTATGTCGAGGGGGGCATCAACGCGATGTCTGAAGCTCTAGGTATCACTGAAACGGACGAGGCGCAACCAACAAAAAAGAAATCGTCAAAAAGCAAATCATCCAAAACCGGCAAGGAGACATCCACCTGTGAAGTGTCCCCCTTCGACTCGTGTGGAGTAGGAACCATCGATAATGTTCCAAATGAGGCAAAGGGGAAGGAACAATATTCTGAATTGTTTGATTTTGCGAAGGGATATGCTCCAGAGGGCGGTAATGATCTAGGGGTAAGGTCAGCAGAGAGTGAGCTTGGTCCGTTTGCGGAGTCTCTTGAGGTACGTTATTTTGGCCTTCATTTGTGATTTGTTAGTTATATCCCTTACCCGATTCTTGTGTCCGAAGGCATCCAGCGGCTCAAACTCCTTGCTCTCTGAACGAAAACAATCTTTTGACGAAGACCCTAGAATGGAAGTGCTGGCACTGCATGCCGCCAAATCGTTGCATCAGACCCAAGGTGTCGAGTTTGATGAAACGTACAATCTCGATATGGAAAGGGATGTATATTTGAGTGTTATCGATTTGAAACTTCCACTGGGATGTAAGTACACTTCATCCATTCAACGGTTTTGTGGTGAGCGATATTGATCTGACATATTTTTACTGGATTTTCAGTGATATTCCTCGAGAACAACGGTGGTTGTTTCGTCACTAAGGTTTCACCAGATGGGAGTGCCGCTCGTCGGGGAGTCGAGGTTGGTGACCAACTTGCGGCAGTCAATGGTACCAGCAGTGTGAGAATTACAGTAGACGAGATTTGTTCCAAAATTAAGAGGTCGGCCGACCCAACTCGAGTTCAAATGTCATTTCTGCGCTATGTTGGCCCCTTTCGGCCATCTCGAGAAAAGAAGCTGGATGTGCTGAGTTTTGACTTGGACCCTACAGGAAGCCCACATGGTTCCTTTGAGACCCCCGACAAAAAGTCTACTACGAAGTCATCTCAGGAGAAGTCAGAGAAATCTAAGAAACGAGGGTTCCGTTTGTTTGGAAGAGGAAAGAAAAGTGGTAAAATGTAGAGCAGGGGATACCAACACTACCTAAATTGGGAATTCAGGATTAACCTCATAGAACCCTACTTTAGTGTTAAGCGATGTCACATAAAGAACTACTCGCAAAAAGTCAGGTGTGGTAGGTTTGCGAAGACCCGAAGGTATCGCCTAGTAGAGATTGTGAAGTCTCTGAAGAGCCTCGATTTCGATTGTGAGAGACTCCAAGTGAGGAACCGAGATGCCAACTTCTTTTGCAATTTCTACGGGACGGCGGAACAGATACTTTGCTTCCATGGGACGTTTCTCCAATAGATCAATCGCAGTGGATGTACGGTACTCTCCTGCTCCCTCACAAAGACGGAACATAAGCTCCCTATCAGCTGGTCCAAGGTGCATCGAGCTGTCATGTCCATGTCGGTCCAAATCTGCATTGGCGGTAGCAATAACCTCGTCCATAATGCGGCCCGACAAGTCAGTGAGTCCGGGGTCAACCAAAATTTTGTCAACCGTGATCCCTCCCATAGTTACAGACAATCCATTGAAAGGAATGTTCCAAATATTCTGCAAATATTCTCGTTGGTAAGTTGGTACAACAGGAAAGTTTCTCTTTGTCTGGGAACACTTACCTTTTTCCACCTAGCGCGCAACAAAGAGTCCTCGTAGTTCACAGGCACCGCCGTTGGACTCCAGAAATATTGAAGAACCTGTTTGTTTTCCTCTTCCGTTGTTTCTTTGGATTTGGCTGCCAAACCAATGTTGAGCGAAACGTCATACAAGTTGTCAATTCTTCCAGGGGCCACACGGTTGACGCAAACAAACGCAATACCACCATATATTGCCTGACAACATTGAAGGTACGGATCATCTGTAGATTCACCAGCTTCTTTTTTAAGAGTTCCAATGATGTCATCCTCGACCAATCCGTTCATAATGATGCAAACTCGTGTCCTTCCTGGTTCAAGCAGAGGGTACACAAGCGGAGCGATCATCGGAAGCGATGAACTCTTAAAGGCTACAATAACCCAGTCAACTTTTCCCATTTCAGAAACATCAGAAAAAACTTCCATGCCATCAGGAGGGATTGAAAATCCCCCATTTGGATCAGTAACTTCGAGTCCGTTGGCGATACAGGCATCTCGGTGATCCCCACGCATGAGGAACTTCACATCGTACTTCCCAGTTTGACAGAGTCGGGCACCGTAGTAGGAGCCAATGGCTCCAGATCCGATGACGGCGACGGAAGGCTTAGGCTTGGTTAGCGTTGGCATGGTACGGTGAAACGTTGAAAAAGCTCTAGCGTCAAAACGTTCATGATGAGTGAAGGCTTCATGAAGTCTCGCCCTTCCTGGTTTGGGACAGGAAGAAGATTGCCATCGGTATCTTTCGTCTGTGATTGGCAAAATCGATTGGCTCCTTCAACAACTCTCATATATGCATACAACGGGGCAGTACGACTGAGACTACCGGTAGACATACTAGTTAGTCGTAGCGAGTCGCAGGTGGTAGCGCGCCCTCTGAGGTGGTGGTATTACCTCGGATCCCCCCTTGCTCCTCTACAAAGACACGCTTTATCGTGGTTCGTGATTTGTTCTAAAGGGACTCGTTTGAATTTACGAGAGTCCATGCACCCCCAACTTCTTTGGCACAGCACTCACAGCACTCTGCACTCACTCATACTCAGCAACCATTAATACTCGCCCGTACTGTACCTGCAGTTTCAAACAGTACGACGATACAATAGAACACTATATCAATAAGAACCATGGAAAGTGCTGCACGTCAGTTGACTCAGGAGCTCGGCAATGCCGAGTCGAATATTCACCAAGCTCTACGTTCTCTGGAAAAGTCCTGCAATGCCATCAATGAACGAGCTAAAACTGAAGGGTATGTTGTGTCGTTCTGCTTTGATCTATTAGTGGTGCGATGAAAACCATTTTTTAAAGTCCCCTCATTCTACGGTTTTTCGTTAGGAACACAGAGGTTCCAGATCCCATCAAGTTGGTGCGACGCCTTTCAGCTCTGGAAGTATCCCTGCGAAGCTTGTCCAATGAATGCAATGTGCTTTCCCAACAACGATCCAATGTTGTCCTTCAGGTTCTGGCGGCTCAACTTGCAACGGCGGAAAAAGTGGATATGGTATGAAATTCTCAATGTACTTCTGTTGTCGGTGTTGTGCATATTGTTAGTCTCACTTCCATCTCTCCAGTTGTTAGAACAAACAGAAAATGCAGATCCATATGCAAGTAAGGATGAACTTGTGGATGAATCCTGGAATGCGATGACTAGGAGCCTCCGCAAACAACATGGACTCATGGAGGCGGCGCAGGAAAACCAAAAGAATGGCAGCTATTGTCAATAGGCGTCCTCGAGCCGTCAGGTCTGTGTTTTCTCTCTCACGCTTGGATTGCGTCACATACTCTGCTCTTTGGTGACATGCTGAATCGGTGCACTGTCCGTAGTGGGGCCCCTTCGTATGTCAAGTATACACATATAGAATACTAGGATTTTCGGATTTTCCATGTACAGCTGTCCCTTTTCTTTACCCACGGTACTGTTTCTATTTAGGTGGTGTCAATTTACTGTTGCGACGGGAAGCAACTACCGGTAGGTTGATGGGAAAGTCTATGAAGATAACTTCTTCTGCTAGGCCTCCCTGCAGTCACTGCTTTTGTTCGTGGCCACAGGACCACGTCTGGGTTGTTGGGTCCGTTGAGTCCAACACTTCCAACTTCAGGCACTTCCCTTTTCCCTACTCCCCACTCCACACAAAGTTATTAATTCACTTCATTGTCTACCTCCTGCAGAAGTTGCACAAAGAAGAGTACTTCACATTGCACAAGATGAACAGACATATTCTAGCTTGTCTTCTTTTGCTCCATTATGCAGGAACAACCTTCTCTTTTGTGGCGACACTTCCCTTTGTTCGCCCGCCTTCCTCACTGACCATGAGTCGAGAAATCGCGGAGACTGTTCGGGGTGGTTTGGACGTTGACAGCGCAGTTGATATTGCTAAAGACACACGATCTGACTTCGAAATCTTGACAAGAGCTATTGGTGATCACCAAGTACCATTGGTATATCTGGACTCAGCGGCTACCTCCCAAAAGCCAAAGCAAGTGTTGGATGCCATTGTGGACTACTACAAACAGCATAACGCCAATGTCCATCGAGGTGCACATACGTTGGCCCGAGAAGCTACGGCTGCTTACGAAGAAACTCGTACGACCGTTGCTAGCTTTATCCATGCCCCTTCTCGTGATGAGATTGTCTTCACTAGTGGGGCCACCGAGGCCATCAACCTCGTTGCTTCTTCGTACGGAGAAAGTAACCTGGACAAGGGTGACGAGATTCTTCTCACAGAAATGGAGCATCATGCTAATTTGGTCCCTTGGCAATTGTTGGCTACAAAGACTGGTACTAGTATAAAATACGGGAAAATGGGTGCAAACGGCACGCTGGACATGGAGCAAATGCTTTCACTTCTCAATGAGAAGACCAAGATTGTGGCCTTTCAACACGTCTCTAATGTTTTGGGATCGATCAATCCAGTGAAAGAAATTGTGACAGAAATAAGAAAGCGCTCCCCTAAAGCTGTCATTCTGCTGGATGCCTGCCAATCCGTTCCCAATCGAGAGGTCAATGTGCAGGATCTGGGAGTGGATTTTTTGGCAGCGTCGGGTCACAAGATGTGTGGTCCCACAGGGATTGGCTTCCTGTGGGGCAAAAGTGAGCTTCTCGATAAAATGCCGCCGTACAAAGGTGGCGGGGAGATGATCGATCTTGTCACGCTTGAGCGGACAACGTTTGCCAAGCCTCCAGGTCGCTTTGAAGCCGGTACACCGGCGATTGCGGAAGCAGTCGGACTAAAGGCAGCTATTGATTATCTGCAAGGTATTGGAATGGACAATATCGAAGCTTATGAAGGGGCGTTAGTAAAATATTTGCATGAACAGTTGGAAGCAATTGAGGGGGTTCATGTTTTGGGGCCGCCTGTTGGTGTAGAGAGAGCTGCCCTTTGTTCGTTTTCCGTGGAAGGTGTCCACCCAAGTGACTTGAGCACGTTTCTGGATTTGGAAGGAGTTGCTATCCGTGCTGGTCATCATTGTTGCCAGCCACTACACCAAGCTGTTGGGATATCTCATTCAACCAGGGCCAGTTTGTACTTTTACAATACCAAAGAGTAAGTATGAATGAGAGACAGAAGGATCGATTGAGTGTTTGTTGAGCTGGGATTTCTCAAAACTGTCCTATTTTGCAGCGATATTGACTATTTCATTGACAAGTTGAAAGAAACTATCGGTTTCTTCACTACTGGTAGATAAAGACCTTGGTGATTGGGTATTCTCAGTTTCAACGATGCAGAACGTAAAAGAAACGATGATGATATCGGACAACAGTGAGTGGGAACCATCCTGCAAACGTGTATCCCGCTGGTGATGTGTCGCACTGAGCCGTTGGGGATATCATCGATTATCTAATCCCCACCTACTACCACTAACCTGACGAGTGACGAGGCGTATTACGCAAGAGCGTGCGACAGCCATGAAATATACGGTAATGAAATAATTAATTAAGTCTGGAACTGCCAATAGCAATCCAACATGGATTAGGAACGATAAAACAACCAACAACCCGCTGCTAGTAGCTCTCTGTTGTGGAAGCTGTGTTCATCTTTTCTGTTGTTACGCAACGAGCAGTCAAGCACCTCGGAACTTGAAACATACCGGGTTGTCAGTGACAATGGCAAGCCAGTACGACTTGAATGACCAGTATCAAGGAGGACTTCACGAAGGAACTGATAGGACACATGATACAGAAGACGTACTTCGAATATCTGCCTCAGTTTCTGGAGACTCGATTGGAATTTTCTCGACAACGTCTACGCATCGAGCGGAACATCCCACTGAGGTTCCA
The DNA here is from genome assembly GCA_013372465.1 of Nitzschia sp. Nitz4. NCBI lineage: Eukaryota > Bacillariophyta > Bacillariophyceae > Bacillariales > Bacillariaceae > Nitzschia > Nitzschia sp. Nitz4. The sequence continues at coordinate 90,086 of WXVQ01000013.1, read as the reverse complement.
GACTTTCCAAATTTCCGACTTCTGATTGCATCCCTGCTTTTATCGACCATACTAGCTCTTGGGTCAGCTCTTGACGCTCGAAATGAGTGCATTGACCAGGAAATGTATGAATGGCTCCTTAGTTTAGTAGACGAGAATCATGCCGTCGAAAATGCTCAGTATCAGTATGATGATGACTTTTTCAGTCAAGAAGGCCGCAGCGAATGTGTTCGAATGTTTCGAAATGTCCTGTGTCCAGTCGGTGTGATTGTTGGGGTTTGTGGCCCGTTGGCCCTTTTCGTCATCCATCGCCATTTGCAGTATTTGAAAACTACTTCAGAAAGCTATGTCCCGTCACATATTATGGCTCTCTTTCATCTTTCAATCCCCCTGACGGCCATTTTCATCACTTGGACTTACGGAATTTTCGCAATCATGTTGAAACCCAAAGTTGATCCTGGTCTTTACAACCAAAACCCATTCAAAAGTCTTGCTGCTGTGGATCAGCTCGGCCACATTGGTCCCAACGCAAACTTGTATTACACATGCGTGATTTCTCAGATTATCATTATGGTTTTGATGTACAAAGTGCTGGTGGAACTTATACGACGATTGCGCCTTGAATGTAGCGATGTGGATTTGTCACAGACAAGCTTTTCGGACACGATGGAAGTACATGACCAAATCCAAACGATGCTATCATACATAACTGCCAGCAAGCTCGCATCGATGTACAAGAAACGACGAAAGAAGTGGTATCAATTCATGCTCAATCTACGTGAACGTAGCGGTTACTGGGTGGCGGCATTCTTTTCCTCCCTTGTGTTGCTGGCCAGCTCTTCGTACGTGTTTGTTCAAGTACTGGTCAACAAAGCGAGCTCCTTGAATGGCGGACAACCCATTGAGTACAGGGAGGTGTGTCATATCATCCAAGGGAGTCAAAGCTTTCCAGAGCAGTATTGTGCCCGAACTTCGTTTGCACTTCTTACTGGTGCCGTATCTACTGGCCTTTGCCTTATCGCAATGATCTTGCATACGTTTATGCGATACAAAGCGGCGGTGGATGAAAACAAACAAAGCAACTGCACTGTGATGGCAATCGAAGTCCTTCCGGGAGCAATGAGCCCTCGGCAAACTAGGATGTATCTCGTCATGGAGTTGATCGTGTCAATATGCCTTTCTGTTCTCCTTGGTATCAACGCTGTTCTTGCTACTGGTGTCCAGGGCCCGGCCGCAACTGTTGGCAACTTGTACTATGCTTCGTGGTTCAGTAGCTTGCTGTGCTTCCGCCTTTGTTTGGGTTGTCTGGAGGAACTGTATCATGTTCGAAAGATAAGTTCGTTTACACCCAAAATGGAGAATGGAGACGCCGCCCCACCCAAGCTGACGTTTTCCACCCCTCAATGCTCCAATGTTAGTGGGGGGGAGATATCAATTGACTTGGGGCTATACCGTCGGATGGCAAAGAAAGAACGCCAGTCTCGGCTGAGAATGTACTTCTTCTTGGCTCTATTCTCCATCTTCTGTTCCGTATCCGCATGGGATGCAGCATCCAATCAAGACGCAGAATGGTCACAGGCCCAGAAGTACTTGATATTCGGCCCTGCTATTGTTGCAGCTATGTCCATACTGCTGTTCATCATGTGCTTGAGACCAACTACATATAACTACGTTTCCCACCTATGCTTTGGTGGTCTCCTTTCGCTTATCTGCTTTCAGATCTGGCTTTTGGACTTGATTATAACCATGCACAGTGATGATTCGTGGGCCGTCAACTCAATTGGAGAAATGAAGCTTGCTAACTTGTATTATGGAAGTTGGGCCAGCATTTTGCTTTCAGCACTTCTCATGGTATCCTATGTGAAGCCATTCTTTGGGGGAACTTCGAAAGATTCAATGTTTGTTGTGTGGGCGGGGATGGTGAAAGTTTGTATGGTTATCTTGGGTGCGTCTTCTCACGTCTGGTACAATATTAAGGATTCGTGTCAGAATGAAGAGATAGATGCAGGAGAGATGACGTTTTGTATGCGAACAAGGTTTGCTATTGGGGTCGGAATCTTGGGGGTAGTGTCCGGGTGGGGAGTAATGGGATCTAGGTTGTTGGGGTGTGGAATATCACCACATAGACGGAATCAAGCAGAGACAATTATCTCGGTCTTCCTTGTGCTAGTGTTTGGCACTGCAGTTGCGTTGGTGACTAGTATTGGAGGTAAGCGATAGTGGAGATGTGGAAATGTACGACTTATCCATTGTGTGTCTAAGCCATCATTTGTTTGATTTCAGGTCCAGGTCAATCTGTGGGCGACTTGTTCTACGCAACTTGGCTTTCATTTGCTGTTTCGCTCCATATTTTTGTTAGTTGCATCGATCAACTGACTACAGAAGAGTTAATAACTGAAAAAGCAACCCAGGATATGTCAGATCGACAATCTTACGTAGACTTTGATGCCCTCAGTGCCATTGCAGAATCAGAGATTCAGTCTCCGACGTCAACGTGACGAGGTCAGGTACAGAGGAACTTGTTGATGGTAGAGTACCAGGTAACTGCATTATAGTCAAAAATAGCACTGTCCGTGCCAAGACTGCTCCAGTTTTGCAACTTCCGAGTGGTTTAGGACCTGTAGTCTAACTCTAAATCTAGGGCTTTCTCTGTGTACAAATGAAGCCATATACTATTGTACAAGCTGACGACTATCAATCGAAGTTCAGAAACGAGATCCTCAAACGCTGTTACACCCGCTGACGAGTTACATTCATTCTGTACCAAAGTACCAGTACGGAAATATATACATCTATTTGTTCAGTGTAGACCTACTACCTCAAATTCCTGGCTATGGTAGATCGTGAGAACGACGAACAAAGCCGGGTTACTTAGTGTCCTCTATGACTCCTCATGTCGACTTGTGACGAATTTTGGCAAGATTGGGGCGACCACAACCTTGCCAATCGTTTGAAGGAGACACCTCGACGATAATTCGGAGTTCTGCTCATAGAGCCCTTTATCCCAACAACTGCACTGCGAAGCCTGACAGGTTGCCATCACAGTAGAGAGATTCACATCAATTGACACCATGACCCATTACAAAGCATTCTTTGTTGCCCTCCTAGCCTTGGTCGCTGGAGCTTGTACGTTTCTCCTGCCAAGTTGTCTTTCATCCTCCGATTTGCTGACTTTGCCTCGCTTGTCTTGTTGCCAAAACAGTTGCAGAGAATCCCGAAAACGATGAATGCATCTGGCGCACAAAATTGTCTCCTTATGAACCTGTGAATGGGGATCTTTCGCTTGCTAACTACGATTACAACAACCAAGGTGTTTGCGGCTCAAGAAGTGATCGGCCTGCTGTGTGGTACGAAGTTCGAGGCCGAGATGCTGACGTAACTGTGATGGTTTGTACGAACAACGACGTGATTACAGAATTTGGGGTGTTTCCAGATTGCAACTCCCGGGATTGCACAGCCTCTCACCCACAAACCTATGAGCCCGCCCTCTGTGAACTCGGGGAATGGGTGAACGTCACATTTTTTGCGGAAGATAACGAGCAATATTTCGTTCATGTTCGATCAGACGTGGCGAATGGCGTTGGAAGCAACTTTACTATTATGTACGAAGATTCGAGCCTGGATGGACCTGTAACGGATGCACCCACCAAGGCTCCTACATCATCCACTGGTGTGATTGGAGGAGATGATAGCGATGGATCCACAGCAAATGTTGTTGTATCGTTTTTGGCACTGGCGAGCGCCGCCTTGACGGTATTTGTTCTTTGAGAATGTTAATGATGAAGTCAAGATAGTATTATAAGAAGTATCTAACACAAGAAAAAGTAGAAGATATCCTTCCTGCTGTGGTGGATTCCAATATTAAGCTATGCTCCCTTGTAGGGGGCTACTCTCTTTGAGAAAAGGGTATAACTATTGTCCAAACAGACTGCCTATAAAAAGATTAAACAACATTACTTGTCGTTTGAGGTGTCCCTGCTAGATACCCCAGCATGTTGCTTCGCAAAACACTCATGGCTCCTTGTTGAGCTCCCTTTTGCATCATTTGCTGGAGCTGTGCCTTCTGGTCCGAACTACACTTGTAATAACCATAGACATTGGCAATGGAGAGCGACAATGCCATACAGACAATAATGAGCCATCCAAGAATGAACTTGAGAATCCCAATGACCAACAAGCCACTCCAGAGGAGTGGAGTGACGTAGAGGACGGTCCAAAAGAAGGAACTGTCAAAGGTGTTGACGTTCTTGTTTTGGGCACTCTCAAAGATCCAAGTTGTTGTGTCGCCTTCGACCTTGTTCCACCAACGCAATCCTACCAAGAGACGACCCGTAATGTTCTTGACGACCCAAAAGTCTGCAGCGAGGAGCAACATGCAACAGACAGTGACAGTAATGAAATTAGCACTGGAAGTCCCGCCATTGCCATTTCCCGTAAAAAGTCCACCAAAAATGTAGAGTGTCAAGGCAGCAGCCTTGAAGAGGACATGGAAAATGCAAACCGTTGGGTGCGCCGATGCTTGAAGACTGGAAAAGATTCCAGTACTGTAGGAAGCAGGGGCCGCTGTGTTGGGCATGGCCGGAGAGTCATGAAGAGCAGATGGATCTTCCACTCCGTTCTGTGAAACTGTAAAGTGAAGATCGTGTGATGCCATGGTAAGATTGTTTGCGGACTGGTTGTTTCTTGCGTTGTCTTGCCGTGTCAAACTGGACCGCAATGACCAAATGGCTCCATTGTGCCTACCAACAGCCAACAAGGAAGGAAAGCACGTCGCCGCACGACCCGTATAGTGGACCCACTCGAACCAGAAAGAGCAACACGAGTTTAGACCCGGATATTGCATAGTGCATAGTCTTTAGGGATCGTAGAAACTTTGCATATATATGTTGTTACTAACAAATAAATTGATACATCATGAATTCTATACGATTTCCGAAATGGGTAGCCTGGTATCTTCTATCTCGTCCATGGAACTTTCCAAATTCACCAATTTATATTCCCGCCGCCTCGTCAAAAAGTTGGGGAGTCGTCGTCGTTGCTTTCCATTGCGCCGGCGCTCTCCAACATCTGGCGGTTTGTACCAGCGCAGGGATAGACTATTCATCACAACGCTGACGGAACTGAGAGACATGGCAATGGCGGCCACTGTAGGAGGAAGGCGTGTATGAAAAAGAGGGAAAAACAGACCTGCTGCCAGAGGGATGCTCAAGAGATTGTATACCAAGGAGAAAATCAGATTCCCTTGGATTCGCTGGAAGATCACCATACTCAGGTCCAGTGCTGTGCAGGCATCTGACACCTTGCCAGAGATAAGGACCATGTCGGCGGCCTCTGTAGCAATCTCAGCGCCAGTTCCCATGGCTACACCGACATCGGCTACAGTCAAAGCAGGGGAGTCATTCACTCCATCGCCTACCATGGCAACGCGGCGACCCTCGACTTGAAGTCGCTTCACTTGGTCGACCTTATCAGCCGGAAGGGCTTCGGCAATCACACGGTCGCCTGGGATACTCAGTGCCGCAGCGATTGCCGCAGCTGTTCGCTCGCTATCTCCTGTCACCAACCAAACGTCAATTCCCATTTCCTTCAAAAAGCAAACAGATGTCACGGCATCGTCTTTCAGGGCATCAGCGACACCCAAGACAGCACAGATTTCACCATTCACACCTGCTACAATCGCAGTCTTCCCGCCCTCTTCCAGCTGTTGCATTTTCTTCTCCACTTCCTCTGAAACGGTCAAGTGCTGATGTTCGGCAAAGGCGCGGTTTCCAACACATACAGAAATGTTCCCTTGGATAACTCCAGAGGCACCGCGGCCGGTGACCGACTGAAAGTGTTTGGGTTCAGCAAAGGATCGCTTCTCCCTGTGCAAGGACCAAAACCTGTCTTCGACATGGGCCACTAGGGCCTTGGCGACTGGATGCTCTGAGTTGCGCTCCAAAGAAGCCAACAGCCAAAGCAAATAGTCGTCACCGGACATGTCCGAACTGGGCGCCAATTGCTGAAGGGTCGATTCTGGAACTACTCGTACAAAGTCTGTCACAGCGGGTCGACCTTGCGTTAGTGTTCCAGTTTTGTCAAACACTACAGTGTCGATGTTCCCAGCCATTTCCAAGGTTTCGCCACCTTTCATGAGAATGCCGAGTTGGGCTGCTACGCCGGTTCCCACCATGACCGCAGTGGGTGTTGCAAGTCCCAAGGCACATGGACAACTAATCACCAGGCAAGCAATACCAAAGAGCATGCTAAAGGTCGCAGGGCTCTCATTCCCGTACCATGAATCTGGTACAACTCCACCCATGCAACATCCGTACCAAATGCAGAAGGTGAGTACAGAAATGATGATCACCGTGGGAACAAAAACCGAAGAGATATTATCCGCCAAGGTTTGAATGGGAACTTGGCTGGACTGGGCATCCTGTACAAGTTGTACAATCTGTGCCAAAGCGGTTGAGGAGCCCACGCCTGTAACACGAACAAAAGCAGACTCTTTGCCCGAATCGGCACAGATCGTGCCTCCAAGAACCTTAGTTCCAACCATTTTGAGTACAGGGATGGACTCGCCTGTGAACATGCTCTCGTCCACGCAAATCTCTCCGAATAATACTTCTCCATCTGCTGGAATCGCACTACCCTTCAAGACTTTGACAATGTCACCGGGCACAATGTGCTCGATCGGAACGGTCTCTTCTGTATAATGGTCCGTTTCCGGATCCCAATGTCTGTCCACGGGGTCAATCGGTGACACCCGCAATGCTGTTTTTACTTGCAGCTTCATCAATGACGTCAATGCGTCAGATGTTCTGCAAACTGCAACTGCGTTCATCCACTTTCCTAGGAGAACAAAGCTAAGCAGAACAACCGACGTCTCAAAAAAGTGGTACCCTGGCTCTGCCTTCCATGTTGCCATAGCGGCATATACATAGGAAGCTGTCATACCCAGACTTACCAACACATCCATGCCATAGACCCCACGAGAAACCCCATAAAAGGCAGTTTTGTAGCAAGAGTATCCAGAGCCGAATTGAACCAACGTCGCAAGTACCCACAAAATGAGCGATTCTCGAATGAACTGTCGCCCAAATATATCCATGGATCCTTTGAGGAATGCCATCAAGCAACTATTCGTGTTTAAAATCTTGGGCAAGGCCATAGTGATTGTAACAATTGGAAGCGTCCCCAACAAGCAAAGAATGAACTGTCGTTTCCTTTCGCTCAAATGTGCTTCTTGTTGCTTGAGCACTCGTTTCAGTCTGTCCTCTTGGTGTGACTTTTCAGCAGAACTAGTTTCCTTTCCTTCGGAAAAGTCCGTTCGATGAACCGAGGATACATCCAACACATCGTATCCGATATCATCGACCATTTCTCGGATCAGCTCTGCAGTGCACTCGGGAGACTCCACAAAAGCAACTCTGGCAGAATTTGTCGAAAGAGTAACCGAGACAGATGAGACTCCAGGCATATCGGTCAAGGCCTTGTGCACTGCAGATGTACACATGGAACAGGTCATGCCGCCAATCGATAATTCAATCTCTTGAAATGCAGGCTGGGAAGGGATTGTCGGTGCGTTTGGGAAAAGAGTGTCTGTGACATCATACCCCAAGTCCTCAACTTCATCTTTGAGCGACGTTGCATTGCACGTCTCAGACTCGATGTATTCGATGCGGGCCAGGTTGGTTGCCAAAGAAACGGAAACTTGACGGACTCCGTCCAAATCTTGCAAACCCCGTTTGACACTGTCCGAACACATGCTGCATGTCATGCCTGAAATGGCCAGCTCAACAACGCTAATGGATTCCATTGATGAAGTAAGAGATTTGTTTGTGTCTGCAGTAACCAGACTTCCAAACTCAATGTCACCAAGTTCACGTTCCAAAGTGCACAGGCAGGGAGAACACGAATTCGAGGTCACGTTACCGGCGCGCCGGTAACATTTACTACTGCTGCAACCACTGGACGAGCTCATTCTTGAAACTCTGTCGACAATGGAAAATATGCAAACTAGATGATGAAACTTTTTGTTGGTGGTTTCCAATAGAAAGTAATACCTCTCCTAGTGGAAGAGAGCAGAGGCTCGAGTCCCTCTGCGCACTTTCCGCCGTTCCTTTTCGTTCCAGTAGTGGCACGCACGACTATATTCAGGACATCTACCTCCTGGCACGGAGCTGAAGCGTGGCTGTCGCGTGTCGTGTGCAATACGTCAGCAATAGCACATGAGGAAAAAATGGCGGCTGCTGCTGCTCCTCCTCCGCCCAACCTGTCAATACTAATGCAGGGTCTATCAAAATCTGATGATATTGTTGTTTTTCTCTACTTTTGCTCTTCTTAGCTTGTGAAGTAGCAAATGAAAGAAAAATCAAGCCTTACTAGGACCACGAGTTTGCATGACGCACGGACCAGGTGTGTACGCCAACATCATGCTTGCTTGGGTACTCGTACGAGTACTCGTACGTAGGCAAAAATACCTTGAGTGCGACCATACAAAGTTCTTTCCGACAACAATCGTGAATCGTGAAAAACCACGAGGGCAACCATTGTTCCAATATCAGAATGAGTACAATGGACGCAAATGACTACAAGGAAGCACTTGTAAATGATGCTGCTGATAGGATGCTGAACAAAGCAAGAGAAACCGGAGGAAGATTGCCATATGGCTTCGTCTCCTCTATGATACAGTCCATAGAAAATGCTGGCTTTTCAACAACTCGTGACGTCCTCAACCACCGAATGAGAAACTCAAGAAACAACAGGAAATCGGTTGGTACACCTTGGGTGTACCACCAATCATGAACCAGATGACACAAAGTCTACCCCCGGATGGTACCCTGGAGCTGTCAACCGCGTCACAACACGACCACCGTGCTCCTCGTGTTCGTGGGGACGGCACGAACGCTGTTGATTCCGACGAACAGAGCCAAGGAAACCTGAACCAAGAAAGTCTCAACCCTAACAAGAAGGAGGCAACAAAGAGAGGTCGACCAAAGGGAAGTAGAAAGTACAAAACGCCAATTGATACTGTCAGAGTAAGGATGGTGTGTGACACGGCAGTGAATACTTTGTACAAAGTGAGGCAAAGACTTGGCGTACGAAAATTGCCAACTGGATTGTTGAGTAGAGTGGTTGCTTCTTTGGCAAAAGAAGCAAAGCTGGATGACATCTCAATGGTGAAACCCAAAACCATCACGAATCGTTTGAATATAGCCACAAAACAACATGGCTTCAACTTCGGAGGGGATGTTGTCCCGCCTCTTCATGCTTGATCAGCTGTTGTTTCGTCTGTAGACATGAGTGGTCCAAAGTCTCCTCTTTTTGAAGTGGAGCAATCTAGTCTGCCGCAAATCATCCAGCTTGCCCAGCCCCTTGACACGCGACGATTTTCTTGAATTGGTCAATTCAACAATTGAGGGGACATCACACCAGGAGGCACTAGTGGAGTTTAAACGACGAACATTCCAGAAAGAAGACAACGATGACGGCGGTGAGCTTCAGGGGCGAGATGTTGTAGACAATCGGGGCAGAGTTGGGATAGGATATTTTCAAAGTTTCATGCGTCGCTACAACCTATACGTTGTTGCCAAGCGACAAGATGTCGGCAGCAGGGAGATCATCATCACCAGCACCCCCTTCGCCAGAGAAGCTCTGCTGGGACGAGCAGAATCAGCCACTCGTTCTTGACGTTGTAGAAGAATGTATGTTGTGTCGTACTGAACGTTACGTACTAGCGTTAGTAGCAGCTGCGTCTCTACCATGTACTTAAGCAAACACTTATTGCACGTGTCGCCCTGTCGCCAAGTTCATTGCAATTTTATTCATTCATCATTTACACACATGTGTCCTCAACGCATGTCGCACCTCGCTGTTTGCCCTTGTACCTCACTTTTCCAACTCCCGGCGACATCCAACTGTCCCTATTTATCCTTGCTGCCGACGTTGTCAGTGTTGGTGTGTTTCCATTGTTGCTTTTTATTCTGCACTCAAAGCTTTGACATACAAAAAGGGAATCTACCAGTAGCTAGTAGAATCCACGATGTTTTCCTATGGGCGTGTCAAGGAGCTTGAAGACGAGCTCAAGGAAGTTCGCGCTGCCTTTGCAGAGTTTGTTGAGAGTTCCAAGGCGCTGGAGGATGGACTCGACAAGGAGCTTAGTGAAATGAGTACGTTGGTTATCGAAAGGGGTTTTGGGATTCGTGTGGCTTTTTTCTAACTTTGTCTTCATTTGTAGATCAAAAGTTATCCGCTTCGGCCAACGCCAATGAAGCTTTGGAAAAACAGCTCCAGAGGATGCAGCCCATGCTTGGGGAGCTCGAGAATTCCCTTAATATCAACAAGCAAAAGTTGAAAGAGGAATCTCAGCTACGTAAACAAGCGGAAACGTCTCAAGCCCACTTGGAAACTCTTCTCAAAGAGGCAGAATCCAGAAGCCCTGCAAACGAGAATACAAGTGCCATGCGACAGGAGAAGGACTCTTTGCGAGAGGAATGTGAAGCCCTACGAAAAGAGCTCCAATCGAAAAACGGACAAGTAGAGGCTTACAAACAGCAAGCAGTTGCCAATCGCAGGCGTTTGGAGGCTACAAGATCCCGCATTAGTGGCGGCAAGAGTATCACCACATCAAACCCAACCGGGGCTGCCGTGGATAATTCAACGGCCCTTCCTGACGAATCCAAGTTGGACACTTCCTTTGCAGAAGTCTTTGACGAGCTTGAAAGTGTTGCCGAACAACTCGTCGCGGCACAAAACAAACTTCAAGAGGCCGAACTCCACTCGTCTGGGAAGTTGAGCCTCCCTACCAACGACAACGGTGATCTACAACGCGAGGTTCAGTCTCTTCGTGAGACAACCAACCTCGCACAACATGAACTCGAACGTCTTCAAGTCAAGTTGGAAGAGAGCAACCTCGAAAATTCTACTTTGGTAGAGGAAATTGCTTGCTTGCGCGAAGTCTTACAAGATAAGACCGAAGCGGAAGCGACTAGAGAAGACATCGCCGAGACTATCAGAATGACTGTCATGGCGGAGACAAAGGAGCAACATGCACAAGAGCTTGCTGAGAACCAGAAGAAGCGAGAGAAGGAAATCACCATCCTTCGAGAAAAACTAAAGGTCATTGTGAAGGAAAATGCCACCCTCCGACAAGCCGTAGATCAATTGCAAAGTGGTGTCCCCTCTTACGCACACAAGGGAGAGATCAATCGATGGAAGAATGAAGTCAACCAGTTGAAAGAATCCATTGCTCTCCTCAAGGAGGAACATGCTACAGCCATTGAAGACCTCGAGAAAGAAATGGAAGATCGCTTGGCTAGGGCCAGCGAAGACATGCAGGGTGACATGATAGAGGCTAGTAGTGAGGCCGTGAGTGCCATGAAGGATGAAATAGAAGAACTCAGCATTGAGAAACTTCGCTTGGAAGAAACGGTTGACCAATTGGAGGCTACCGTGCAGAGAATTCGAGGTGAAAACACCGAGTTGGCGGAAAACACCGAGTTTGCTGAAAGTTTGCTCTCCAAGACTCGTGATGAATTACTGAAGTTGAAGAAAACAGCAGGAACCGCTTCTGCTGACTTGGAATACACAAAGCGCTCTTTGAAAAAGGCCGAGGCTGAGGTTGATAAGGTGAGCCTCGAGTATGCCGAGGCCTGTGCCGAATTGGAGGTAGCCAGACAGATCTTGGACGAAGCTGGACTTGACGAGGAGACAATCGCTCGTGAGGACGAAATTGAGCTGAAGAAACAGATCCACTCACTCAGCAAGTCTCTAGAGCAAATGAGGCAGGAGTATACTGACCTCGAAAATGACTTCTTGGACAGTCAGCATCGTTTCTGTGACTCACAAGAAGAGGCTTCACGGAAATCCGAAGATGAAATTATGCACTTGACTCGAAAGATCAATGAGCTTGAAGAAGCACTTGATCGTGCCAAGACCGAAAATGGCAACATGTTTGCTCTGATGGAACAGACAAAGCAGGAAGGTGGCATCCAAACGTCGAAGATCAACAATGCGTCCCTCGAGCAAGAGCTGAAGGAGACGAAGTCGCAGCTAGAGGAGTTGCAAGCTGAAAACATTCAACTCAAGGCGGACTTGAAGGAGCTTAAAGACCAAAGTACCATTCAAGTCAAGGTACTGGACAGCTTCATCAATTCAAAAGTAGCTGTACCCGAGTCGAAGCGAGCAGAAGATGGGGAAGGGGTTGAAGTGATTACAACCCCTTCTCAGGAGAACCTCAAACCATGGTACAGCCGAGATCCACCAACGTCCCGAGGAAATCTCTTTGGGTATTCAATTCGTGATAAAACCATGAAGCTATTGTCGGCCAGCTTGAAGACTAAGCAGGAGGCAACGATTTCTCGAACTGGAAGCTCTGATACGTCGTCAGACGCTTCAGATTCAGTCGTTGATGAAAATATTATGGATCAAATCAAGTCGTTACAGGTTGCACTTGAGGAAGCTGAACATGGGTCGGTGAGGCTAGAAGAAATGACGCAGCGGTTGGCCTTGGCGGAAACGAAGCTAGTAGCCACAGAGGAGGAACTTACTCGAACCTCGGATGAAAATGGGGCTCTGAAGATTGAGGTGCTGGCATTGAAAGATGCTGTAAAGGAGGCTCGAGGAGACCTCGAAAAGACCAAAACGGAGCTACTCAAGGTGAAGAACTCAAGCCTTGTGAATGACGACACACAGACGAAGCTGTCCCCAAAACCTGAAGGATTCAACGAGCTTCAGGCGCAACTGAAGCAGCTGGCCGACGAGAAAGCTGCTCTGCAACACCAATTGGATGACTCAAAGATTGCCCTCTCCGTTTCCCATTATGCCCAAGAACGAAGCAAGGAGGAGTTGCGCTTTTCGGAGTCCCAGTTGTTGGCATCAACAGATGATACTCAGAGGCTCCGTCATGAGTTGCAGAGCATGAGCCGAAGTCTCGCAGACATGAAGCATGAGTACGATGGTGTAGTTGCTGAACTTCGGGGCTTGCGAAATCGCGACACCGCCAACAACGTTGACTCCAGCGAAGCGCCTGAACCCTTCGCACAACAACTGCAGCAGTTGTCTCTTGAAAACAATGATCTTCGACAAGCGGTCCAGGAGTTTGAAGATGCACTCGAGCAATCTCGAAAAGAGGTCGAGGATAAATCAAGACAGATAACCTCTCTCCACGATGCTCTTCTTTCCACCCAGGACGAAACGAAATTGTTGACAAAAGAGATTTCTCAGCTTACCAATGCGTTCGACACCGTCAAAGCTGAATACAACACGGTTGTCGATGAGCTTGAAACTGTCAACGAACTTTTCGACGAAGCCCGTGACGAAGCAGAGCGAAATGGAAAGGATGCTGCCGTGGAGCAAAGTCGACAAGAAATGATCGCATTGCGAGATGAAGAACGAAGAGTGATGGGGGAACAAGTTCGACGGGTCTTGGAGGAGAATGCGTCGCTGCAAAAGCAAGTTCATGATGTACAAACATCTCTCACAGAAGCGCATTCTATGAAAAAGACTGGCCAAGAAATCTCAATGATCAAGACAGAGGTTTGTGCACTGAAAGATTCACTCCGAAACTCTGAAGAGGAGATTAAGGCACTTCGAGAGAAAGAGATGACCTTGAACTTGGAACTCAAGAACTCTCTAAACGAGCTGAAGCTCGCAAGAAGTGAGCTTGCCCTTGCCCATGAGGCTATCGAACAATCAAGGGTGCCTGGTGACAGGGCAGTCCCCCGAGACCTCGAAGACAAGGAAGAGCACATGGTTGTCGCTCCAAGTGCTGAGTGTGGGCAAGAAATCGCAGAAACTTCCTCTGACGTTGGAAATCGTGTTTCGACGGCAGAAGAAAATGCGAGCCGACAGGAGAGCGAGCCTGCCGTTGCCCCGGAAATGCTCGAAGTGACCGAAGCTGGCTTGTTTATTTTGCGAAAGAAGCAAGCTAGTGACAAGACCGGAAGGGCTGGCCAGGATGGTCAAGATTGTCCTAGTACTGAGGAGAACTCTACGATTCAACACCCCATCGAAGGACGACAAGCGTCCGAGTCCAGAGAAGAGGAAAGTGTACCAAGAGCGAAAACGGCAACGCTACCATCCGGTAAGGAGAAGAGCTTGACATCTCGTGCATTGGAGGCAATTGCACAAAGCAAGAAAAAGAACACATTGCGAAAGTTTGCACAAGACAAGATCCAAGGAGCTCTTGCTGCCCATATGGCACAACAAAACAAGGACACTCCCGAGCTGGTCGGATCGTTTGCGACCAATAGCAACATGGAGTAAGAAGACACCGCTGAGGGATCCGACAAGCAGTGCCCTTGACCAATAGTTGTATCGTACTAGTTTTTTGTATTTGAAATGATGAAGAACATATATCCCATGAGCATAGACTCAAGTGCTTTAGGTAGCTTTGCTCTGCTCTAGAGAGAGACTACATCAACTAGCTAGAGCAGTAGGTTACAACAAAAACAATACCGGTAGTCTTTTGGATCTCTGTTTTAGCCGATAGCTCCTTTCGCACTCAACTATCATACGTAATATCATACATACAGATAGTGTAGAACACGATTTCTATCCGTTCTGGGGCGCGCATGCGTGCGACTTGCATCGCTTGGACGGTCTCAACGCATGCAACGTACATTGGGAAAATTTGGTGCCACCATTGTGCCGAACGAGTTCATTCGGAAGTGGTCGCAACAGCAGTTTGCGATACCCATAGGCGACCGAAAACACTCGCCTTTTTGTCCATTCCATCAAGGAGGAGTCTCTTCTGGGTTGCTGTGCTGTCCAGGTAAAAAGTCCTCTTTGACGAGTTTACTGCTGCCATTGGCGATTGAATTTGTCTATCATGCCGATGAACATGCCCCCCACCATGGCGGAGCGCGAAGCTGAGCTTGCAGCTTTGCAATCTGCGTTTGATGAGTACATTGCAAGTTCCAGAGAGTTGGAGGAGGAGCTCGATGCAGAGCTTGCCAAGATGCGTAAGTCACCACGTGGCCATGGTTGTTCCAAGCGGCGGTCATTGCCCCAGGATCTTGTGCCCCCAGTCATATTTCCTGGTCCAAGCCAAATTTTCGTATTCGAAAATTTTCGTAGTCTAGAGTCGAATGATGTGTCGCCTCACTCTCTTGTTTGACTTACAGAGGAAAAACTTGCTGACTCGTCTGCTGCCAACGCTGCTCTTTCTGCCCAACTTGAGAATATTGCTCCTCAACTAGCGGCACTAGAGAAAGCCCTTTCAGAAAGTAGGTCCAAGTTGAAAGAAGAGCAAAAGTGGCGCCGAACGGCCGAGCAAGCTCAGGATGAATTGGAGGCCAAATTCCGTGAAGCTGAGGGAAGCCTCATTGCTGTCAAGGAAGAATGTGATGCGGTTCACGAGGAGTTGGCGTTTAAGGAGAGTGAGTTGGAAGAGACTCGACTTGAGCTCGAGATTGAGCGTGAAAGACACCGGGTTGAAATGGAGGATGCATTGGCTGGTGCTCCCCCCGCTGGCTCTGAAACTGTCAAGACTGATGAGGCTACAGCTAAGGACTCTACCCCAACGGTCGATGATGCTTATGTCAAAAAGCTCGAAGACGAGCTTGAACTTGTTACCGAGCAACTTATTGAAACCGAGTCTCGTTTGTCTCAAACCGAGGACAAGCTCTCCAACTTGGAGGCGAAGAATTCCGACAACGACATGGACAAGCTTCTCTCCGATGTTGGAGCTGTTGACTCTGAAAAGGATAAGGAATTGATTCGTGTGCTTCAGGAGGAAAATGCCCAACGCCTCGAGGAAGAGCACAAGCTTCGCGAGGAGCTTGAATTGACCAAGGAGGAGCTGACTTTGACCCAAGAAGAGCTGAAGGCTGTGGAGTTTGATGCACAAGAAGTTACCAGCAAGATGGACAAGGTTCGTGCAGATCACCGTGAGGAACTTAACAACTTGCGAAGCATGCTCCAAAACACAGAGAGCGATGCCAAGACATCTGGTGCCGAAGCCGAAGCCATTTCCAAGACCCTTGGAGTTGCTGCTGAGGAACATGCTGCTTTGAAGGAGGAGATTGAGAACTTGAACTACGCTCTCATGAATGCCAAGAAGGATCACGAGACTGCTGTTGAGGAACTCGAGGCAGTCAACCAAAGATTCGATCTTGCTATGGAGGAGGCTGAGAAACGTGGACGTGAATCTGCCACTGTGGATGTTCGAAGTGAATTCGAGACTGAGCGCGGTGGAGAAATTGGAGAGCTCAAGGCACAACTTGCCAAGCTAGCCGCCGAGAATGCCGAGTTGCAAGGCAAGATCGATGATGCTGAAATGTCGTTGGCCCTTGCTAAGGATTCCCAAACAAGGAATGTTGAAGGAGCTGAGGTTCAAACTGAGCTTGTCAAACAACTCCAAACCCAACTCAAACGATCGAAGGAGGATCTCTCCAAGAAGGAGGCAGATATGGGAGTTCTTGTTTCTAAGTTGGAATCTCGTGTAACCAAGGCAGAAGAAAATGTCACCAAACTTGAACAAGAATTGTCTGTTACAAAGGGCAAGCTGGCAGAGGCAGAAGCTGGCCTTATTGTATCTAAGCGGGAGAAGGAGATTGCTGAATCCAAGGACATCTCCAAGTCCATGGCCCGATCGAGGTCTAGGAGAAGTGTTGCTGGCCGCTCGAGCTCTGGAACTTCCATTTTCAACCCTGAGTTGGACAACATGGACGAAAAGAGCACCGTCACCCGACGTCGTCGTATTCGATCCAACTCACCAAACTCTTACAAGCGCTTGGAATTGCTTCTTGGCGACGAGAAGAAGAAGATGAAGGAGTTGCAAGGTGAGCTTGACAAGGCTAAGGAACAAAAGCGAATGAGCGAGAACCATGTCAAGCGATTGGAAGAGGATCTCAAGGTTCTTCAGAGACAGTTGTTCTCTTCTGGAGAGACTGGCGTTTCTACTCAAATGTCCCGTCTCAGCTCGTTGGCATCAGGTGGCGGTGGTGCTACCGACATCTTGTCCGATGACGGCCAATCGAAGATCGAAGAGATCATCGCGGGTGGAGATTCTGCCCTCATGGGTGCTGAGCTTCGAACACTTGAGAAGAAATGCAATGCTCAACGCGACTACAACAACCAGTTGTTGTCCAAGATGCTTGCGCTCCAAGGAAACATCCAAGTGTTCTGCCGTATCCGACCTATGAGCTTCAACGAAATCCAGAAGGGCTGCAAGTCCGTTGTCGAGGCTTTGAGCGAAACCGAGTTGGGTTGCTTCGATGCCCGAACAAACCAATGGAAGAGTTTCGCATTTGACCGTGTCTGGGGACCTGATCAATCGCAACAAAGCGTCTTCCAAGATGTTGAGCCTATTGCGCTCAGTGTCGTTGATGGTTTCAATGCTTGTATTTTTGCATATGGACAAACGTAAGTTTTGTTTCTTGTCTGTGATTGGAGCAACTTCTTTGATAATATTTCTCACACGTTTGGTGACAATGCAGTGGAAGTGGAAAGACTTTCACCATGGAAGGTGTCGAGAAGGACAACCAACGTGGAATTTCCTACAGGACTATCCAAAAGCTTTTCCACCTACTCAATATTAAGAAACAACAAGAGGCAACTGCCGCAATCTTGCTCAAGACGCAAGAAGAGCGCGAGGAGGAACCCACTCAATTTTCGTTTGGAATCGAAATTGGTATGCTCGAAATCTACAACGATGAGTGCTATGACTTGTTGGAGAGCCATGGATCATCTGTTGAACAAAAGAAGAGGGATGCCGTTGCCCACGGAGGAAAGGCCTCTCTTGACATTCGCCGCAACAAGGAAGGGCGCATTGAGGTTCCCAACCTTACCAAGGAGCCAGTCAATAGCTTGGAAGATGTCATTGCTCTCCTCAAGAAGGGAAATTCAAATCGCGCTACCGCTGCTACCAGTATGAACGAGCACAGTAGTCGATCACACATGGTTTTGTGGGTTGACGTCACCTCCGGCTTTGAAGGACAACCAGGAAACAAGGGAACTTTGTTCCTTGTAGATCTTGCTGGATCCGAACGTGTCAAGAAGAGTGAGGTCGCAGGAGACCACCTAAAGGAGGCGGGACACATCAACAAGAGTCTTGCCGCTTTGGGTAATGTGATGGAGGCTCTTGATCGCAAGGCGTCGCACGTCCCATACCGTGACAGTAAGCTCACATACCTCCTTCAAGACTCTCTTGGAGGAAACTCTCGTACGATGATGGTCGTCGCCGTGACGCCCATTGACATGTCCTACGATGAATCTATCCACGCCCTTCAATTCGCCACTCGCGTTCGTCGCATCAACATTGGAGCCGCTCAACGTAACGTAACCTCCAAGAATCTCGAGGAGACCGTGAAGGAGCTCACTGCTGAAATGAAGAAGTTGTCAATGCAAAAGGCCAAGACTGACTCGCAGCTGAACAGCTTGAAGAAGGACAATGCTCGTGTGCAAGACAAACTTTCCAAGATTTCCGATGCCCGAAAGAACGACAAGAGCGACAGCAAGACTCTTGAGGTATTGAGGAAGAATAACAACGAAATGGCTCGTCGTTGGGAGAAGGAAAAGAGTCTTCGTGAAGAGACTGCCGAAGAACTTGATAAGGCTCGCGCCGAATTGTCCAAGCTTCAAAAGGAAGTCAACAAGTACTCGAGGGAGAGTGAGATGTTCGCCCAAAAAATGGAAGAAAAGGAAAGGCTGCTGGAGAGGAGGACCACCGAACTGCGTGCTGCCAAGGAGGCTTCCTCTGCCGCCAACCTCCGTGCGCGAAAGGCCCAAGTGTTGGGTGGTCGCGTTTCTCGACCAGCTCCTGCCAAGCCTGTGGCTCCAGCCGGAGGCAAGAGTGTGTCTTCACGTTCCACGAACT
Source organism: Nitzschia sp. Nitz4 (assembly GCA_013372465.1). Taxonomy (NCBI): domain Eukaryota; phylum Bacillariophyta; class Bacillariophyceae; order Bacillariales; family Bacillariaceae; genus Nitzschia; species Nitzschia sp. Nitz4. The sequence goes on along the minus strand of WXVQ01000013.1, from coordinate 71,302 downwards.
CCGGAACCACAGGCTCTGGTTCGAGTGTAACAAGTGGGGCTGCATCGACCGTTGCCAGTGAGGATGTTTCCGAGATCCGCGGCAAGGTCCTAGAACTCCTTGAGAAGCATGACAAGGCCAAGGTGAACCGTATTGACATCATCATGGAAAAGTTCAAGGGCAAGGAAAGCCTACTTTTGGACAAGATGACCCAACGATACGAAGGTGGTGGTGACAATGAAACTGCTGCTAGTTCTGCTGGTGGTGACGACGCCAAGACGCGAAGTCAACTTGCCGCCGAGCGACACATGGAACGTATGCGAAAGCTTCGCGAATCAAAGGGCAAGTAAGTAGACTTGTTGCTTTCATAAAGAAATCGTTGGCCCAGACCATAATTCTATGACAGATCTCCGTGTGAGGCTAGAAACCATGAAAAAAGTTGGACGAAGCTTGAGACCCAAAAAGTAGTTGAACTGTTAAATCTTGTTTATGCCCTCCATTCCGTTAGGATGTTGCTGTTGTCTCTGCTACCTCTGGCTCTTGTGTCCCCCTGCCATACAACGTACTAAAGCGGTTCTGCCAAGACAGGTACTGCTGTTGATGGCAGAAATTCCGAAAAGACACTTGTGCTAGCTCTCTGGCAAAGGATTCATTGTTGATCAACAAATCCAAAAAGTGAAATGCATGGGGATAGGTGACGAACCGAGAATAGTCGGGGCGGGTCCAAGTGGACTGTAGATACCGCAAAAAAGCCTTGAAGCGAGGACATAGGAGCAGCGATTGGCCTTCACTCGTTGTATTAGTGGCAAGAAAATGCAAATAGGCAGGAGACGCCAGTGATTGCACTGTGGAGAAGAGTAAAGGCAAGACTCCAGTGAGGAAAGTTCCAGGAGTCTTGAGCTTCAGACCCAACGTATGTGTTCCTTCCTTACCAAACTCTAGCTCTAGAGCAAATCGATTCTCTGGGAGCTGAATCGATTTGGAATCGCTGCTTGTTTCCATTGGTTGTTCCATTGTAGGGATGCTTGGTTGATTGCTTGATAGCTTTCAATCTGTGCGGTAGTGTTGTTGTTTGGCTTTGTGGTGGCTTTGGTGTTCCTCCCTTCGTCGTGGCAGCAATCGAGGGCGCCAATCTTTCTAGGGGATTTATTGGGGGACACATCCATGAGAGTCGGAGGCCGAACAGACGGTCGAAGGTTTTGAGGGCCGATCGTTTTGTGGTGATTGTGACACGACGAAGGACAAACATCAAACCTTGTACCAAGATAAGATCCAGCCTCATATTCCTTGCCTTTGTAGTGTAGTCGGTTGGGATTTGGCAACAACAACAATGAGTTTCGCTGCCAAGATAGCTCAACGGAATTCTTTGCTGCACATTGCTGGAAGGCGTGTAGCTTCCCAGACACATGTGCGACAATCTCTTCCTCGAATGCTCCCCCAGGCAGTTGCATCCTCGGCCCGATGGTTCAGTCAGCAGCCATTCCAGGCAACCATTCCTACCCAACAACAACAGAAACTTTGGACAAAGCCAACGGATGGAGTGGAAAAAAGAATATCAACGGATGGTACTGCCGATTTTACGCTGGAGTCTGTCATCCTCAATCTGGAGACGGCAGCTCAATTCAATCAGGGCAAAGGTGGAAGTCAAAGGAACAAGAAAATGTGGGATGTTAGCTTTGTTCGGCAAACGGTAGAACAATATGAGCACTGCCTTGCATACTTGCATCAGGAACGATTTGGGGTGGAACCTGGAGTGGCACCCGTAGCCCCTGTAGGAGGATCCCCAGAGTCCCAAGAGGTCCTTCTCTCGGCCGAGACGACTGAGCGAGCTTTCCGAGCCATGTTGCGATGTCGTGTTCCCACAGCACTATTGTCGACAAAGGTCAGAGAATGGGAGCGTCACATTGGTAGCCTTGGATTGACTCCCTTGACGGATACCTTGTCTCTGCGAATGTTGGAAGCCAACGGCAAGGCGGGCAATGTTGGTCGCGCCATCACGCTGCTTCAGGCCCGAAAAGCTCGAGGATACCAACCAACACCAAAAGAGTTTGTCTACGCTATCAATGCTATCGATTCTGCAGGTCTTTATCTACGTATCCACAGAAACGTTTTCCTTTCCGACAAGGACCAACCTCAGATTGATGATCCAACGCGGTGGCTCGACGCCATCTTGATCAACATGAGTCAAAGAGAGTTCCCTTTGACGACACGAATTGCCAATCGAATGCTCAATACCTATGCTTCAACCGGAAAGAGTGGAAAGGCTGTTCATCATTTCTATCGGGTATTGCGAAAGCCTACATCGGAGGACGATTCTTCCAGTGTCGAGGAAGCCGACGCCAATGGAAAGACGGCTACCTTCCATCAACGCCCCGTACAGGTACGCATGAACATGCGTCCTCCTCCACCTTATCACAAGATTCCTTCCCAAGTGCGTGGCAAGCTTGTGCGAAAACCTGGAAGTGAAGTAAAGCAACTCAAGCTTGATCGCGAGACGGATCCAGACTGGAGTCTTCCTTTGACCTCTGCGTTTTCGTTTGCCGACTCATTGACCCAAGGAGCTTGTGGTCACGATCCTATTCCATTGGACTTGGTGAGCTACAGTACCTTGATCAAGGCTTGTGTCTGCAGAGGAAGTCTGTGGAGAGCCATGCACATTATCGATGAAGTGATGCCGGCAAACGATATCAAACCAGACGCTGTTGCGTACAATACACTTCTTTGGGGCTTGGCTCTTGTGGGGGATGCACCGACCATGAAGGATTACTTTGGGAAAATGTCAGCCAATGGTGTTGAACCAACCAAGGAGACTGTTGCAGCTATCGTTCAAGGGCTCTTGAACTTGGGTGACATTCCCACGGCCATTTCAGTAGTTCAGGACTGTTTCAACCAATATTCCGTCGTTCCACCGTACACAACACACCTCAAGATTTTGGAGTTTGCTCTGGCGCGAGGCTTGGTCTATGAGGCGAAACGTCATGTGTTTGTTATCCAACAATTAAGAAAGTGGGAACGCAACGACTATCACACCGAGGAGTTTGCTCGGGTGATGGAACTTACCAAGAAGAATCCGAAGCTGTCCAATGAAGCTCTACAACAACTTTTTGCTTACTTTGGTGAAACATTGAGTGAGAAAGATTTCCTATAGATGACTTTATTATTCTTCATCGGGTGTGCAAAGCCTTTTTTAGTACTGTAGCTTTGAGATGACTCTGCACGTTTATAGTGTGGTTCGTGCTTGGCGAGTACCCGGAGATACCACTGAGTCGTGAGTTTCACCCGGACACTTCGCATAACATCTTGCATCAAATATTGGCGATGGCAAGGTCCCCATTGCCAATCGTGCAGTAGCTAGCAGTTGTCAATCATCGCATCTTCTTGCCTTCTCATTTTCCAAACAGAAGACAAAATGAGCCCCCAAACTGAAGACAAAACAAGTTCACTCTACGATGAAGAGTACACGCCACCCTTCTTCCCAGTTCTTGCGCTGGCGTTTCCTATCATGCCGTTGTTCTGGAAGTACCATGTGATTGTGACAGACAATGTTCTCTCGTTTGGTTACAGCTATGGCGTTGTCGCAAAATCTGTTCAACGGAAAGAAGTGACCATCACGGCAGAACCTTTCGAAATTTCACCATTGACTCAATGGGGTGGATGGGGAATCCGACTACGATTTGGTAAATACCAATGGGGTTATATTGCCCAGGGAGGCCCTGGCGTTCATGTCTGCATTACCGATGCCGAAGGAAACAAATCTGAGTATGTTTTCTCCTGTGCCAATCCAGAGAAAGTCTGCACCATTCTCAATGGAATGGTTTAAGAATCAGTTCCGAAATTGCAGTTTCCTACCCAGACCCCAAACGAGGAAACCCCAATGCATATCCTATTCGTCATGTTCAACGTGTCACTGCTATAGTGAGCAGTCGTATAGATGTAATGTAGTGCACAGAATTGCAATCTGTAGACCTATACTGCTTAGTGGAAAGTGGCTACGAATCCGAGTCAAGTCCGAGTAGGATTCCAAGTCAAGCCCTCATGTCAAGCCCATGTACCAACAACAACCTCCACAATAGTCCAAACAAACTATTAGCGATATGCTTCGTCGACCGAGGGGAAAAAGCGGTGCTTGTACAAGTAGTGCCAACCAAAGTCACAGACGTTGGGTCCTATTTGGATTACTATCTCTTGTTCTGTTCTGGTCGATCAGTTTTGCAATATTTGTAAGTCATTGGCACCACACTTCCCTCTCGTCCATTCAAGATGTGGTTCCAAAACTGGCAGTCCCCATGATCAAGAACTTGTCGAGATCCGGCAAAGTCAAAGCCACAGCCGATGTTCGGGGCAATTTAGGACCGGTGGATGTGGTAGTTCAGGCTCATCCAGGTGATGATTGGATTCGGGACCGATGGCAAGCTGCCAGCGATATGCATGGGACGGCCATCAAGGGAGCCCACTGGGTGCAGCTGGATTTTGGCACCGAGATTGTCCCTGAGAAGATTGAATTGGACTGGGAAGCCGCCTACAGCGACAAATATAGACTGGAAGCATCCAATCTGCCAATTACTGGCAACACCCCTGAGGATGAAAACAACAAGAATGTTTGGATTCTTTTCGACAGCACCGATGCTACACAAATGGGGACGGTGCAGATAGAGAAACTAGGACAGAGTCCTGGTGTCAAAAGCAAAACTCCTCTTCATATCGTTCATACCATTGATTCTTTGCAATCCAAACAAAAATTTCGATATTTGCGTTTGTACATTTTGAAGTCCGCCATGGGGTGGGGTGTGTCCCTTTGGCAGTTTGACGTATTTGGATATGACGTTTCTTCTCAGGATACCTTGGAGCAGCGATAATGGTTGTACTGAACTCTTTTTGTCAATCCTGTAAAGCTAGTCCTTCCTATTCTTTCCTATACAATTATCGAAGCTGGTTGCACGGGTAAACACAAAACAATTATAATGTTGAGGTAGGTACGGATACTGTAAGAAACGACCCAAGTAATAGCTACAGTTGTTGAGGTTTTGGAGGTTGTTGTTGTTGTTGTTGTTGTTGTTGTTGTTTGTGTTGTTTGNGGTTGTCCTTGATCCATACGTTTGACTCCATCGTGTCATGCCTAAATTGCGGGGCAGGGAATGGGTTGGCAGCACTCGCAGCGACCTCCATGACCGTTTCTTCCACCACATCATCATCGAACGAATTGCTGTGAAGAAACAAACTCTTCATGGCTTCGTATACTCCAAATTGAATGCCAATCATGGGGACGGTACTGAGCAACCGGGGAGCCAGGCCTCGGTAAAAGGATGGAATCCCTTCTTCGGTGGCCATACGCACGGCACAATCAATAATTCCGTTGTAGGGCACCCCACCTGTGATGACATTCATGGCCAATTGAGTTACTAGCCTAGTTTTGACAGTGTCGAGAGGAATCATAATACAAACCGTCAAGGCACTCGCCAAGCATCCCATGAATGCATTTTCCGCATGCGTCGCTGGGCGATCAGGTACCATATTGGCCCGTATCCGTTTGAATTGTTGAAAAAAGGTCCAGGTCAAGGCCTGTTGGACAGGTTGAATGAAACGCCCATCGCTGTGAGACCATGGCAAGTGCGAAAAACAGTCGTGGTACATACCAAGACTCCCAACAAGAGACTACGAGTACTTACATAACTCGGAATCTTCCCCACAAGGCCCGGCCACCAGCCACTATAAAATCCCATAATCCCTTGTTGCTGATAGAGGCCTTGCGAAGCCGTCACAAGGTTCTTGTAGTTCCCCGCCATGATGTTGTCCGTAATCATCATTTGTGGAGTGGAAATAATGGAACAACAAAGGGTCGACACGGCCGAAGAGGCAAAATCGAGCGCAGGACCAATCGACTCGATCCGACGACGAACAAAAGGAATACGCATCGCTCCCTCTTGAAGACTCTTGCGGGCAAACTCCAAAACGGCAAAATTGACGGCCCCATGGGGGACACTCAACAAGAAATTGGCCCCGGCTCCTCGCGTAAGCATCTTGAAGTTACTGGGATGCAACAATTGTAGAAATGTTTGTCGGTTGGGTCCCCGTGCACTTTGCAAGATGGTTTTCATGGTATTGGCTGGTTGCATAGCAGTCTGGGCAATGCTCCTCGAGACGGCACCACATATCATATTTTCCCAAAACGTGAGGCTCCGAAGAGGTAATTCTGGTAGTTGCTGTTTTTGGTTGTTGTTAGTGGAAAATGGAGAAGGTGGATTCACGGCAGAGCCCGTTTTGTTGACGGAGGGTCGGATGGATGTGGCTTGTGGATGGGACGGAGATGTGGTTGGAGAGGAAGCATCCGACGTCGCTGAAGTAGTTGCTGGGTATAATTTGGAAGGTTGAATGGAACGCAAGGCTGATATGGTTGGAGACAAGAGATGAGGAGTTGCTTGTGCGAATTGTGATATTGTCTGTTTGCCGACATGTACAGGAATATGCCGGGTCTCTCGAACCGTGGGTCGTTCACAGTCTCCTTGGAGGGTTTCGAACCAAACATTCTGAGAAGCGGTTGTTGTTGTTGTTGTTGTTGTTGTCGTCGTCGACGAAGACGTTCCAACAGAAGAATTGTATTTGCGATGAAGTAGCAGTGACGCCTTGGCATTGGTAGCAGGCCTCGCTGGAAGAATCGCCTCTGTACTGGTAGGAAGCCACAGAAAATGACAGAGCAGTAGGCACAGTAGAGGCGTTCGAACATGACATGGGTTCTCGTATCCAAGCCTCATGTTGAGGTGTGGTATCGTATTTGCAGAATATGTTGGTCAACAAGTAGTTGGACAGTCGTACTAGCTAGGTAGCTTGGGTGTGCACACAAGATTCATGCAGGTACAGTACTCGTAGTTCTTTGAATTCGGCAAAGTGGTGGTGGTGAAAAAAAAAACGTTTTGGACACTAGTCGTCGTCATCGCCTTGCTAGCTTGTAGTGTTCCGATGAGAATGTTCTCATGCCACGTGTAACTGGTTATTGAATTGTGTCTGTATGTCACCCCGATATCGACAAGTGGCAAGGGAAACCACAACGCAAACAAACATCATTCAGTTTACGTTGCCATGTCGCTTCTCTTGGAAACCACATTGGGTGACTTGGTGATTGATTTGGATTTGGAGGGGAGTCCGGAGCTCTGCAGAAATGTCCTGAAACTGGCCAAAGCGAGATACTACACATCCACCCTGGTCTACAATGTGCAACCCAACCGATTCTGTCAGCTCGGAGATCCCCACGGAGATGGGTCAGGAGGTGCCTGTATTCATGCTCTCCTGTCTACTCTCCGGGAACATGGAACCTTGGATGAAAAATTCGTTCTCAATAGCCACAATCGATTTCTAAGGTCCAACATGGGTCGTCCTTTGCAACCAGAAGAGTGTCAACACAAGGGACGTGTTGTCGCCACCGAGATGCAGGGGATCCCGGATACCATTGGCTCTCAATTATTGATTACCACATGTGAAGGGAGTGACATGGCATTGGATGGATATCAACCATCCCATGTCTCTACTGCTGCTTCTGCGGGTGGTGGTGGTACCAGCAACGAGGAGTCACCCGTTTTCCGATCGGTCGGTGTCGTCGTGGAAGACGACAACAATGTCTTGGAGAAAATTGGAACTACCTATTGTGATGCCACAGGAAGGCCCTATGCGGATATACGTGTGATTCGAGTGTTAGTCATCGATGATCCCTTTGAGGATCCTCCTGGTATGGACAAACTGCTCCAAGCCCGTGGGGTCCTCGTACAATCCTCCAACCCCGTTCCCAGTACACAGGATGAGCCCGACTGGGAAGACTTGGTGACGGCATCTCCGTCATATGAACGTCCACCTGAAGAAACGGTAGAGATTCGAATCTCGGCAGATCAGGTTGATGCCTTGCCGGGTGAAGAGGACCCAGAGTTACTCCGACAACAACAAGAGGAACTCCTCAAGCGGGAAGACAAGAGCCGAGCCGTCGTCCTGGAAATGTTGGGAGATTTGCCCGATGCAGATATTACGGCTCCTGAAAATGTTCTTTTTGTTTGTAAACTTAATCCTGTCACAGAGGATGAAGACCTCGAACTCATCTTTTCCCGCTTTGATGAAAATGTCAAGGCGGAGATTATCCGCGATCACGAAACAGGAAATTCCTTGCAGTACGCCTTTGTCGAGTTTACCAAAAAGGAACAAGCTGTGGAAGCCTATTTCAAAATGAACAATGCTTTGGTGGATGATCGCAGAATCAAAGTAGACTTCAGTCAAAGTGTTGCCAAAGTCTGGAACAAGTTCTCCCAGCGCACCAAGGGTGACAAGGGGAATCATTCCAATCAGCACATGCCGAGGGACCCTTTCTCGGATGGCAGACATGGTGGGAGAAACCATGATGCGCATCGGCCACGTGGTAATGCTCCTCCTCCTAACATGCAAAGGAACCACCCAGGGAACTATCCCCGACATGATTCCAGTTCCAGGGGAGGTCCGCGCTCCAACCAGTATCGAAATGAGCCCCAGCGATACAACCAGGACAGGAATCGATCAGAACGGCACCACGCAGCTGACAGCCGCACCAACAACAACAGGCAGCACGACGACCACCGTGACAGATCGAGAGGGAGAGATTACGAAAGTGAGTCTAAGCGTGATGACAGGGGACGCCGACATGACGACGACGACAATGCCGGTAGCAGCATTCCTGACGATAGGCGAGAGAAGCGACGTCGAGAACACCGAAGTGAATCTAGACGGGAAAGGAAACACCACAGGCGCCATCGCGATGACAGTGTTTGCTCAGGGGATGATTCCGATCGGGGTGATCGATCCTCAGAAAGGAAACACAAACGGCGGCACCGGGACCGTCACAATGATGACGAGGATCGTGAGAGGCGGCATCGTAGAAGTGAAAGCGAGAATGGGGGAGATAGAAAGTCCCATCGCAGCAGTCGCGACGAGAGAAAGAAATCACATCGGAAGCATTCGCACCGGGACAGGAACTCGAGAAGACATCATGATCACAAGGAAAAACGTTCGCGAGATCGAGACCGAGACGACTACCGCTAAAGGGTTAACATTTGTTTTCTATTCTTTCTTACATTCTAGAACATGTATCGCGGGCTTGGTGTCAATCCTCAAGGCACGAACATTGAGGCGGGGTTCTCCTGGAATGGTGTACATCACTTGACACTGGGAGTGTGGCTCGATAGATTCCGTCAACATGTAGTCAAATTCTCCCAGTCCAACATGTAGTGCGTTGTCTTCCTCGTAGCCACTCTTTTGAAACTGGAGTCTCCCAGGTGAATACGCCTGTTCCAAAGTGTGCTGTCCAAACAATGAGACCCCCGACATGGCACTTGCAACATCTATATACACTTGCAACGGTGCATCATCGGCCTTCACTGGGGGATTGCTTTGATCTCTGAAAATGTTGTTGAGACGTTGTAGAGCTTCTCCACCGGGATAATTCAATCGCGAAACAGCAACAAAGGACGCATTTCCAACAAAGGTCAGCAGTAGGCAAAGAATTCCAACTGCGAATCCCAGCCGTCCAACGATACTCGCCACTTTGCCTTTGGAAGGAAAAGCTACCATGGAAAGTCTTGCCATGCCTGCACCAGCTGCTGCATTTAAAATTGGTAGAGCAGGGAATATGAAACGCATCTCCTTGTGTCCTAAATTGGAGTACAAAACAATGAACCCGAAGATTGGGATAACGTAATACAACCAGGTCTTGTCGACCAACTGTACAACACTCATTCCTCCTCTCACTGCTTTGCCTCGGAAAGACAGTTCCAACGAAACTAAAAACTCAGGAACTCGGACCACCGATAGTGGTACCAAAAGCAAGGTCAACAACATTGATTTTGGCAGAGCAGATGTGAAATACCAATGCCAAGCAGAAGTTCCCCATTCGCTTGACTTTCCCAAAACGGTATTGAAGAAGAATACTTCACCTTCAGGCCACAATATCCTTTGCCACAGCAAACTATCAATTGGAACTGTTGCCAGTAAACTAACCACACCTGTCATGACACCAACTTTTAGCGCTTGGAATATGGACAATTTTCCAGTGACCAACCACATCAGCCCCACACATGCCAGCAGTAGTAGAACATCGCACCGAAACACAGCTGTAGCTGCAACAACAAATGCAGCAGCCAGTTGAATCTTGTCTTGTACCCAAAAGGAGTAAGCCTGTAGGACAATGGCCAAGGCAAACGTATTGGGCAGCATTCGACTGGCATAGAAAGGAATATGGAATTGGCAAGCGGTAATCACCAGCATCCAAACCCCCACAAATCTTCCTTTCAGATCGGGTGCTCGTTCAATAGCAAGTGCCAATTGGAACCAACCAAACACATTTGCCGTCATGAGAAAGAAACGGGCAAGAAACTGTACAAACATGGGCCTCGTTGCAATATCTACGAAAGGGAGGAATAGGACGCGCACAATTTGGCAGAGAGATGCCAATACAAACGGACCCAGAAATGTTCTGGGGACGACTGCGACATTCAACAAGAAATGAGATGAATATTCACGTAACTTTCGTTTTCATAAGACCTTCATACCTCCAGGAAATTGCAAGTGATCGTATGGGAGTGGAGTTTCAGACCCCAAAAAAGTGGCTCGAAAGGCCGGGCTCACTCCATGATAGAACAAATCGTGCGTCGCCTGAAGTTGGAAGCTCTCTTCTACTTTGGAGTGAGGACATGAGAGCAGATCTGTTAGGCAGACCAAAAACAGTAGAAATCCTGCTGGCAACAGGTATGAGTAGTAGTGCGATGTGGCCATGATGTCGTGATGACTGTGGTGGTGGTGATGGGAGTACGAGTCCATAGTCGAAGTGATCGGAGCGAATGGGGGATTCGCGAATATGACGACACTGCACCACCACCATTGTGGTTAAAGTGAGGATTTATATCAAAATTCTTCAGCCATGTATATGTATATGATGATAATGTTTTAAACATCTTTACACTGGCTCAAGATATGCCACACCCTACAGTAGTGTTAATCAAGTAACATGTGTCTCGTAGTACCGTTAGACGGGAAAATGAGTTCCAAAAAATGATCACTCTTCTTCGTCTACGTGAGTTGGCAAAGTGATCCTATCACAAATACTTTTGCTACGTTGTACATTTTTCTGTCACCATGATGAGAGAAGTAGGAAATAATAGTCCCAGCCCTGGATTCAGGATGTCTGGGATGCTCTATACACTTGTCGGAATTTGCATTGGAACCGTTCTGGTGTACATAGGAGAGGAACATTTTGCATTGACTGTAACTTCCTCGGCAAGAAAGGCTGTTGCCAAGTGTGACACAAAGAATAACGTGGTGAACGCTGACATGGAGTCAACAGATGTACTGAGGGGATCTATGCAATCGACCCAATTATCAGGAGAGAATTACAGTTACAGCTTTGGCGAGAGTGGGTTTCAATCCTGTCTGGACCCCGAGGGTCCTATTCCAGTTGCTGTCATGTCGCTGGGGCGATCGGGGACTGATTCGACCTGGCAAATTCTTCGAAAGTTGACTGGAAGTCAGATGAAGGCTATTGAAATTACTGGTGGAAGTGAAGATGATGCTTTGGTTTTGACCAAGGCACTCGAGGGGTACCCACCGGCTGTAGAAAAGGCGAACAATTGGGATCCCCAACCTGATTACGACTGGAGAGCCCACGGTGGTGGTATTCGTGCAGCTCGAGGATTTTATCATTCCATCAAGGATGATTGTGTTGACGGGAAGTGTGCCGACGGGCGATGGTTGCTCATGTGGCTTTGTGAGGAACAACAGCGCTTCAAGGAAGCCGGTGGCTTGGTTGGTTTGAAGTGGAAGGGATTTATTCGGATCCTAGAAAGGGAACCAAATATCAACGCCTTGAAGATTATGGCTCACTCTGCCACATCTCCTACACCTATCCGTGTCATCCGTTCCCGACGAAATCCTCTTGATGTGTACCTCTCTGACTTGAAACATCGCTCGGCGAAGGACCTTCCAGACCATTGCAAGGTAGGTGACGACGAATGCTTCAAACAGCATGCTTCTATTCTTCTCCAAGTTCCTATCGAAGAGATGATGAACTGGGTTTCCTCGACGTATGCCAGTGAGAATGCCATTGATGACTTGATTAGCACCCTTGGAATCCGAGCGATTCATGTTGACTACGATAAGTTGTACTACCCCAGGACTCAAGATGAAGGAGAACTAGAGTGGAATAGAATGTTCAAGTTCCTTGACCAACCTGCCAACTGGACAAGCGAACAGATTGCTGATGCCGCAGGTTTGAAACCAACCACCAAATCCCGCAGCCACAAGGTTTTGATCCAAAACTTTGAGGAAGTCTTCAAAGCCTTGAACGGCACTGTGTTGGAACAATTCCTCCGCTTTTGAGGAAGAATTTTGTTAGCGTTCCAACACCTAACCCTTGGTTGCAAACATTGACATTTCAATGAGATGTGTCCAGGGATTGAGTGATTCGGTCCAAAGAGACTTGTAGCCTGGAGGCAACTGAGCATCATGTAGCCTAGTTCTATAAGAAATCTTTGTGACTACTACCTAGACAAAACAACATGGTTCATGCATATAATATTGTAGGGTGTAGAGCGCTGTGCTCGCACTACAGCAAAAAGGGGTGACGGGAACTGGCACCAGTTCCGGGAACTCAACCATGCGATGTTGAGGTCATAGCAGCATCGTTCGCAGAGATAATCGGAAAGTCATGGTATTAGCAGAATCTATGTTTGACAAGGTTTCCAAAGACACTATCCATGTGGCAAGCAAGAGGAATCGACAAAGTTTATCCTTGGCCCTGGCGTTGGAATTGTGTGTAATTTTCAGTGGCTACGGTGAAGGGGGACAAGTTCTTCCAAATCTTCATAATACTACAACTCCTCTCTTGTCACCTTGATAGTGAATGCGACATACTGCTGAAATAGTCTATCCAAACATGTATTTCATGTATAATATCCTTCGATATTTTGTATACGTTTTGCTCCATGAAAACTGCCAAAAAGAGATCCCGTCATCCCTTTTTTGGTCTAGTTCACTACTTTCCTTGCAGTGTTGACTCGAAGGACCAGGACAGACTGCCTCCCAAACGCACGTGATTCAGTTGAGTCATGTGTTCGTTGGGGCTCTTTTCCGAATGGGAAGAAAGGCGGCGCAGGACAACCACTACACATCGCAACAACTCTTCCATTTGTTGTACGACTGGAACAACCAACGACACATCCAACCAACTTGTTTTACCCACACACTTGCGTGTGAGTTTGACTCTTAGATAAAATCATGATGCACGGATGGGGATTCGCCGGTGGTGGCTTTGGAGGAGGCTTTGGCAATGCCAGGTTTGAAGAGCAATACCACTGCTACAGTGTGGCTTATGCCGACAAGTCTCATTTGGAGGTACGTGTGGTGTATTTGGGCATGTATTCTCTTCTTTTGTGTATTATAAAGTCTCACATAGTTTGTATAAATTCTTTTGTGTTTCTAGAAAGGAGACAAAATCTTGTTGCCTCCCTCTGCTTTTGACACGTTGGCTCGATTGCAAGTCGATTATCCGATGCTGTTTCGTTTGACTTCTGGAACCGACAACCGTTTCACGCACTGTGGTGTTTTGGAATTCACGGCGGAAGAAGGAACATGCTATATCCCGTTTTGGATGATGCAGAACTTGTTGATTGAGGAAGGATCAGTTATCACCGTCACCAATGTTAGTTTGCCCAAGGCTTCCTTTGTCAAGCTGCAACCACAGTCGGTGGACTTTTTGGAAATTTCCAACCCTCGGGCTGTCTTGGAACATGCGCTGCGAAATTTCAGTTGTGTGACCAAAGGAGATGTCATCCAAATTCCCTACAACAACAAAAACTATCATTTTGCCTTGAAAGAAGTTCAACCACAAGATGCAGCTTGCATTATCGAGACGGATTGTAACGTTGACTTTGATGCACCTGTGGGGTACAAGGAACCGGAAGCAGTGCCTGCGGCCCCCGCCATGGCTACAGGTGCCACAGGAATGGCAAGCAATGGATCAGCAGCGACAACCACAACCGGTTCAGCAGCGGCAGAGAAAGAAGAAGACAACAAGGATCATTTGCGAATTGTCAATGGACAAATTGTCAGGCCTGAGGACACTGCGACAGGGCCTACGCCAGAAATGCTTGCGGAGCGAGTTGGGGCCACTGGAGTGCAAAAAAATGCTGCTATTGCGCAGGAAGCACCAGAGATTGACTACTGGGCCGTAAATGCTGGTGATGGTGCTCGTCTTGATGGAAAAACTCCTGCCATACTTAAAGATAAGGATGGACAAGAGGTGGATATTCGTAGGCTACGAGCAGAAGCCGCTGCAAAACGAGCCGAGGCGGCGGCAGCTGCTCAAGCAAAGATTGCTGGCAGCGGAAAGACACTCACTGGCGAGGCTGCCCCTGAGCCAGAAAAATCCTCATCACCGGCGGCCAAGGTTTCCAAGCGTAAGACTAAGGTCGGGGGCAAGTTCTCACGTCTGAAACAAGGCAACATGGCTTTCAAAGGTTCTGCGAATAACCTCTAGGACGTTTTTCTATGCATTGCCTGTTAAGTGACCCGCATGTCTATATCGACTAGTAGGATTGCTCGTCGCCTTTTACCTCGACCGACACAATACTTTTTCGTGGCTGCCACAAGCTTGTTGTTGTCGTCAAGATGAATGAATTATCGACCGCTACGTTCTACGACCTTTGTTTCCTCCAACCAGCTGAAAACCCAAAGCCAATTGAAAATGATGCAAATGGAGAGCAGGGTGGTGAATCTTGGATAGAAGATACCTGGACGGAGCAAGATGAATTGAACGCAGCCCAGGTGCTTGCCAAGCATCTCGAAATGTCCACCATCTCGTCCTTGGAGAGCCTCAATTATGAGGAGCGAGAGAAAAACGAATGGGATAGATTCTATCGAGACAATGGGACCCGTTTCTTCAAGGATAGGCATTACTTCCACAAAGATTTTCCAGAAGAGTTTGGTCCAGCGAGCTACGAAAATGGGCCCAAAACACTGGTGGAAGTCGGTTGTGGCGTTGGTAACGCTTGTTTGCCACTCCTGGAGGACCCAAACAGCCCTTGGAAGACAATCCATGCCATGGATATAAGTAGCAATGCTATTGATTTGCTCAGGCAGGAAGAACGGTTCGTGGAATGCAACCGCGACGAGACGAATGGCCGCTCCATCGCTGGCTATGTTTGCGATATTTCCCAGTCGTTTCCTGCACCCTGTGTGGGTGTAGCTGATGTGACAACACTGATTTTTTGCTTGTCAGCCCTCGACCCTGATGATATGCCAAGAGCTGCATCTCTTGTCGCTTCCTCGTTGGCACCGGGAGGAACTTTGGTGTTTCGCGACTATGGGCGATACGATCAGGCACAAATGAAACTGGGAACCTCTCGAAACAAGCGCATCAAAGAAAACTTTTACCGCAAGCATGATGGAACGAAGTGCTACTACTTCTCCTTGGAGGATTTGAAAAAATTGTTTTGTGGCGCTGGTCTCAAAGTGCTAGAAAACAAGTATCTACGTCGAGCCTATAGCAACAAGGCCTCCGGCGAACGCCGAAGGAGAGTGTGGGTGCAAGCTCGATTTATCAGGCCCATTGAGACCCAGGACCAATGAAAGCAGGATTCACTCTATTCATCATCACCTTCTTGACCTGCAACACTAACCAAGTTGATACAGTATCGGTTTCCGGTACCGTCAGGGATGTTGTGTCCAAGATGTGTCCCTGTGGTGGAAACACATTCTCCATCGCGGAGGCAACGAACGTGTTCCCAGTTGACTTCCTCGTCTCGAAATGAAGGCCACCCATGGCTCATGGATTCTTTGACAAAATCCTCCTTGGTTCGACCAATAGGCGCCGTGAAGAGTAGTTTTCCAGTCACACTATCATAGAATTGGACGGGACCATCTGCTTTCTTGATTTCTTCCAAGAAGTTGGTTGTTTCCCAGTATCCGGAATATCTAACAACCAAAGGAAAAAATATTGAGTAAACGTTGTGTCGTTGAGGTGTAGGGCGAGAGTCTGGAATACTTACTCTGCATAGTGTCGGTTGAAATTCTAAAGTGATCACAGTCACCACTCCAAACGTGAGAACCAGGCACCGACAACACTAGCATCAACCGCGACAATACGCACACAGATTTTATCGGCAGTATGGCTATCACAATTCCAACGAAGATTCTCCATGACTGGCTTGTCACTTGTTCCATGCGCCTTGGGACTCATTACGTCCTCATTTGCCATGACAGGCAAATTTGGCCTGGAAGTTGTGCTCAAACCACAAGTGTGGACGCCTTGCTGTCCTCCAATGAGCCTACTCACAGCCCCTGGCGAGACTACTGGGGAGGCAAAGAAGGCAGAAGACCTGCCTACAATGGCTGCAGAGAGGAGAGAGACCCTGTACCCCTTCATTGCGTCACAAGGATGTTGGCGAAAGTTGTGGGATTTTTTTGTCGAGTGCAAATCGGTAGCATTCGTGCAACCACGTCAGAGGCGTGTGTCACGGACTCGATCGGCTCGATCGACCATGGCTTAACGGCCNAACGGCCGAGTAACTGTGTTCTGATCGCCCTCATGTCTCGTGTTGTCTCGTGCCTCCTTATGTTGTTCGTTGATTCTTCTGCCAAAGTCGACATAATATTCTGTTTCATTGCCTCAGTACACCAACTATCTACTTTCCCCATGAAATCCCAAACTATTGCGTTCGTGGCAGTTCTCTTGACTCATTTGTTTGTCGGAACTATTGGTGACACCACACCTGAGTGCCCATGTCAACTTCCTGAACGCCCAAACTACAAGGACAAGGCTGCAACAGCTAGGTGGATGGTACATGCCCTTGACTGGGGAACCTTGTCTACCATTTCCACTCGCATGGGTGTTGCTGATATTCCATTTGGGAATATCTACTCGTTCGTGGACGGAACGTGTGGGAATGCTACTGGAACCCCCTACTTTTACGGATCCTACATGGACCAATCTTTGGCGGATACGTTGGATAACCCCTCCGTATCGCTTTCCTTGTCGGAAGCCTCCCTGCCATCTGTTTGTACAAACAAGGAAAGTTTGAAGGCATGCACTTTGGGAACTCAGTACGGAGATCCTGAAAATCCGATCTGCGCCCGTTTGACCCTCACTGGGCAAGTTGTGGTAGTGGACGAATCCTCCGCTGAGTTTGAGTTTGCGCGTGCAGCCTTGTTTGAACGTCACGCCACAATGGAAGATTGGCCCGAGAACCATGGTTGGGTGATTTTCAAGATTGACATTGAGGATATCTGGCTGATTGATTTCTTTGGCGGAGCAACAATTCTCACACCCGAAGAGTACAATGCCGCCTCACTGTTCCCAACTGAGGAGGAGTCGCTATAAGCTTACAATACGATAAGAGAACAAAATATTCTTTACCACGATGTATTATGGCTTACTTTCCCGTTCTGCAACTGCCATGCAACCTGGGACGATTTATCAAGTAGGTATTCTTTTTAGAGATGTCTGTTGACCATCTCAAGGATTTTGTCACGAGGATATGCACCCTCAAGTCTGTCTAGTACCGTCCCCTTGTGAATCACAAGAATTGTAGGCAATCCTCTAATGCTGAATTGGTCCGTCCATTCTGGGTACTCATCCGAGTCAATCTTGGCTACGCGGCACTTGTCGCCGAGTGTCTGGGCAACACCTTCAATTTCGGGGGCCAGCACTTTGCAAGGTCCACACCAGTGGGCATAGACATCAACCAAGAGGGGGGTGTCATGCGAAGCCATTTCTTCGGTTAGGACGTCTCCAGAAACATCAGCAACAACTCCAGGTTGCAACGAACCCGTGACTGAGAATGGAGCTTCAGTTGCTTGCAATGAGGGCAAATTGCGCAGGGTTGATGGTAGCACCCCGGCACCGACGATGAAAGAAGAGGCCAAGGGAAGGAACCCAAGGAGGAATGAGATGAGGAAAGAAAGCTTCATCATGTTTCTCGATGACTTTTGTTGGATCGAGAGTTGTGTCAGGCAAGATTTTCCTCGCCGAACCTTCACCATCTGTCCGGCCTTCACCCGTCTCATTGATTCTACTCAGTCCAACTGGTCGACTTCTTCCTATGGATTCTTGTTTCTATCGACAAACTGTTTCTGTAGAAGACGATTTTATTTAGTAGCAACATCCAAATGGCAAAGGGTCGTGCTGTCTCGCCAGCACTGCAGGAAGATAACAGAAAGAGAACTATAGCAGGTCATTGACGAGTCTCATCACTTGCATCTGCTATAGTTTTCCAGATATAGCCACGATAATGGAGAGAATAGATAAAACCAGCAAGATCTGCAATAGCCTCTTCTGGGTCTTGGCTGTGAGCATTACATTGGAGCCATATACGGCCACCTCGCCTTGGCAATCAGATGTGTCAAGTGCATGCAACGATACCAGCAGAGGAAGGACAAAGGCGACCACACTTGTAAACAAAGTCCCTCCCCACGAGAGAATCTGAGTAATGGCATCTCCCTGGTAGAATAACCATGAACAAAGGAAAGGAAGGTAAACGGCAAGAATGTTTCCCATCCGATGAGAGCAAAGGCCACTCCCAGTCAAATTCATTCGCGCCAGCACACTGAACAATGGGCATCCTAAACCCACAATGAAGAAGGCAAAAACAGAGGCATTGACTTGCATGGTGATTCCAAAGGCACCGGACATCATAGATTCTAGCATGTTGGCGGATACGTTGGGAATCGCCATGGCACCTAGCAATCCAATCAAGATATACAAGACTGCTGCAAGCGCTGACGAGCAATGAATGACTGTGGGTACATCAACATGTGGTTCCTTTTCATAGAGCCATGCAGGCACGGCAATAACCAAAGCAAAGTTGAAAAGAACAACCCCAAACAGAGTATCCCAGGATTCACCCCACCAGCTGATGTTGTCAAAGCTCAAACCTTCTTGAATGAATAATACTATAAACTGCAACGAGGACACCAGCAAGACAATGTAACCCAAGACTTGCCAAGTGGTGTTTTCCTGAGAAAGATTGACAAGGTGAGGCGACCAGCGATAGTTTCTCGCAGACTGCAGTCCAATACCCTACCTTAAGGTCCATAAGCGCCATGGGCAAGAAAATCAAGAGCAACACGGCATATCCGAAAGTGAAAACCACACCTTCAGTCTGCAAGAACGGAAGGCAGGTGCCATCCAGGAACATTTGTTCTGAGCAGAGCGAATAATCCCACTGCTCCACGTGCACAACGAGATTTCCAGCAACATCAGTTCGAATGTTGAAGGCAACCGAGAGACTTGGAATCAAATGCCCAATAATGGTGTCGATAACCTGAGCGGTATCCACGATGGAAGAAACATTCAGGCAAGTAATACAGCAAAAGAACAACATTTGCGTTATAAGGAAACTCCTGTGTCCCCAAAATTTCTCAAAGGTTTCGCTGTACTCAACCTGCGTCGTCGTGTCAGGAAAAGTTAAAAAACATCCATTTTGACACCACAAGCTTTGAACCTTAAATACATACCTCTTTCTTGAAATCCCAGTTTCCATGAACCTTGGATATCGTGTTGGCCATGTGAAGACAACACAATGCTGACAACGAGCAAACGAACAAAACTGTGGCGACTGTAGGGATGATCCCAGCTCGTTGGAACGTGTCTGGGAGGTTCAACATTGCTGGACCAGTCAGTGAGTTGACAGCAATGGCCATGGATCCAAGAAAGCCAATCTTCCCCAAATGGTACTGCATTGAAGTAGAGATTTGGCTCAAGGAACGAGCCACTCGTAGCCTCAGAGATCTGCCCCCCTTGTCTGTGTTACCCCCATTCCCATTGGTAACTTTGCTGGTCGATGAAATCAAGGGAGTCTCTTCGTCGAAAGTTGCCATGTTAGTGGTAGATGGTAGAGACTCAGTTGGTTTGAGAACTTCTTGGTCGACGTCGTGTTCCCGATAAAGTTCTTTTTTTCAATATCGATAGAAAATGAACTTTCACGGAAGGAGGAAGACTCGTCGCACGACGAGTATCCATTTTTTCTCCTCTCTAGTGGATGGCTGATGTGACAGACCGGCGGACGGTAGGTGCGCAGGCGTCCATAATTGAAGGTGAGCGAGGTCTAAATGATTTCGCCAAAACAGGAGAGTTTTCGCGAAAAATATCTCCATGGCCCCAACTATCACACGATGAATTTCAAAATCAACAATGGGAGCTGGCAAACAACACGTAATTCTGTGACGACACTAGCCACAGAGAACGAGACTATGGTTCACATGTCAGTAAAAACTACCATGCCATGAGCCTATCTCATCTGGTGCAACATTAATAGCTACGATGGTTGTTGCGCATTCATTCGTTATGTTTAGTTTTTGCTGACCAAGCCGAAAAAGACAATATTCGACTCTAGAGACCATACGAAGCAAGCCTTGACTGTGGCAATGCGGGTACAGATGAACCTCCATTCTTTCGCTTTCGCCTTTTCTTCTTTCTATCTGCCTTGGGAGCTACATCCTTTCCTTTCGTCTCTGGACCGTCCGTGGCGACGTTTGGCTCCTCCTCAGGCAGCTTCTTTTCGGTTGGTTTCGAAACCGTCGTCTTGACTTCAATTTCATCCGATGATTTCTCAACTTCACGAGTAGTTGTCTTCTCCTCGGTTCCTTCGGTGGTTGTCTTCTCCTTCTTCTTTCCCTTCTTGAGGCGCCTTCTCTTCTTCTTTCCAGATGCCTCCTTCTCCTCGGCGACCTCAGGCTCTGGCTCTTCCGTAGGCGTCTCATCTTCTGGGGGCATTTCCTCTTCGAGATCTTGTTTGAGCATATCCCGGAATCTTCGTCGCTTTTTGCTGCCAACTTTGAACTCTCCACCTTCATTGTATGGTGCCAACTTCTTCAGGGAAACAAATTGCTTCAATGTGGAGTCTCTAGCCAACAGAATCTCTTGGGTGGTCAAACCGTAGTCATTTGCTTCGACTTGACGATACTTAAACCTTGTCGGCATTCCAGCGACAATGTCCTCGTAGTCGAGCTTGTAAAGCTCCTCTTGCATCTTAGTCTTGAGTTTCTTCTCGATTTGAGTCTCTTGCTCTTCATCGCCCCCAACATATTCCTCCTCTTCTTCTCCCCATTCTTCGTTTGGTTGTTCCTCGTCGTAGTTCTCCTCACCCTCGTAGCCCTCGTAGTTGTCATACAGTCCACCTTCGACGTCATCTTGCCCGACAACGTCTTCGCCCTCGCCATCCCCTTCCAGAGCCTTTCGAACGTCAAGATCAGACTTCCATTCGGAGTCCTCTTTCTCATAGAATTCCTCACCATATGCCTCCTTCATAGCGTTCTCAAACTTTTCTGGGTCGTAGTCGCCCTCTAACAAAGTCATGAGAGCCGCCTCGTCGACAGCAGATTCTTCAACAGAACCTAAGACAGCCCGGACTTGGGACAATTTCTGGTTCATTTCTTGTCGTTTTGCATTCTTCAGTCGCTTCAATTGTTCTTCCTTTGCCTTTCGTTCGGCTTCCTTACGTTCTTTGCGCAACTGACGTTTGTCCTTTCGAGATGTATCCTCACGACGCACCGTGTTCATTGTCTGACCACGGGCGTACGTCTGGATTGACAGCGCCGCACCAGACGAAGCCGTCTCTGCAGCTGCTTGTTCAAACCGGAAGTTGTAGTTGGCTTCGAAGTCATCGGCACGATCAACGTCATCCAAGGATTCGGCGTCACTCTGGTCACCACCAAAGTCGTCCTTGTCGATCCACTTCTTGTTCTTGATGTAATCCATTAGAAACTTCTCACCATCTTTGATTTCTCCTCTTGGGTCGGCAAAAGAACTGTCAGCCTTTGAACCACTTATCTTTTCCAATTCTTGGAATTCCTCTTCGATTTCAGAGGCCTTGGGGTCATCCTTAGGTGCCGAGCGTTCCTTGACGACCATCCAATCCTCTTCTTCGTCGCTGTCGTCATCCCCAGTCATTTTGGACTCTTCTAAGATGGCATCGCGGATTTCTTTTTGCTGCTCATCGTATGCATACTTTGATACTGCAGATGTACGTGAAGCCTGAACCTCGCTGATTTGTTCGTTTTTGTCAGTGTCCATTTGCTCCAAAATTTGATTTCGGACAACATCCTTGAAGCGCTGAGGGCGACGCTTTTCAGACCCCTCCTTATCGTCTTCTTCGGAGTTATCTTCGCTGTTTCCCTCAAAGAAACGAGATTCTGGGTCGTAGATGGAATTATCCTTCTTCTTGAGTGCCTTCATAGTTCGAAGGAATTGCAAGTTGACAGAGTTGGTGAACATCTCGGCGTTTTCATCTTCCTCCTCGTCCTCTGAGCTATCCTCATCTTCATTCAATTGTACTTGTCGCAGTTCTTGCTTTTGCTTGATTATTTGGTATTGACGGGCGAACTTTTTGTTGATGGTCAACTTTTCGACGTCTTCGGCGGAGCTGTCATCACTGGAGGAGTCAGAAGTTGTTGAGTTTTCCTCCTCGTCTTCAAAAAGACTCTTCTTTTCTTTCCCTGTGGGACGCATGAGCATTTATATGAATCGCTAGGGTATTGCTTCCCTAGAACTTACTATGGGAAGAAATGCTGCAAATTGTCGTAACAATGTTCTTCCACTACTTTGGTTGGTTTGGAGTGTGGAAACAAAATTGTCTGCATGTCGACCGAAAACATTGCATAGGAAACAGTCGTACGAGTCAAAGAACGGGGGAGTCGCCAAACGGTGCCTTCCTTCTTCGCAGATGGAATGGAGAAGGTGGTGACAACAATTGGAATCATGCAGGTAAAAACAATTGTCGGATGCATTTAGATGTGCAGAGGAAATGCACACCACACGAGCATCGATTGCGCTGGGTATTTAAAGCGAATTGCTATCCATTTTATGACTCTAGGCGTTGGCAATCATTGCCTGCAACGATGCAAAATCCACACCTTCCACACGAGAAATCTCCTTTCCATCCTTGAAGAGAACGTATGTGGGGAACGCATTGATTTGGATAAAAACTTCAAGGAAGTCTTCAAGGTCTTCTTCGTGGACGTATCCAATGGGGACGGGGGAGCCCTCAGCAAACTCCTTCAGCTTGGGCTTGCTGGCCTTACAAGGTCCACACCAGGTAGCAGAAAAAGTGATGACACAGGCATTGCTGTTCTCGTTGAGGAACTCCGTCAACTCTTCGGTAGAGGCCAATTCAGTAAACATCATTATGTTGATAACGTTACCGTACTTGATTTTGAGACGGTATGCACTTTCCCGGTTCTGTGTTTGTGTCGCTCCTAATCCTAGCAGAGACGAGCACCCACTACGAGAACCACACTGACTTGACTCGGCCGACTGGTATCTGATGGCAGCATGAAACTGGGAACTACTAGTATCAGGTTTCCAAACAATTACAAAGAAACCCGCTCGTATCGCAATGTCATACTATAATTGTTATCTCACTAATCACCAATCAAAAGGGAAGGGGCTTGCCCTCCAATCTCAAATGTTTCCAAACTGTTTTTCTTTTTGTCGGTTTTGGAACCGACGAAGGGAGGGATTGCGGTAGCCCAGCCCTCACACTCGGGAAGGTTCTTGTACGCATCCTGGAGCATCTCAGTGATATCACCCCGCAATCCAGAGCCGATGACGCGACCATCGATCTTGGTGACAGGAGTCAGCTCACCCATGGTGCCGGTCGTGAAGACCTCTTCCGCAGCATGGAACTCAGCCAAGGACACGTTGCGAACCTCACAAGGGATACCCATTCCTTTGGCCAGTTCAAGGACAGTAGCACGGGTAATACCAGGGAGACAATAATCCGCGGTGGGTGTCAAAAGGACGCCATTGTGATCAACCATGAAGATATTGGTTGCATTGGTCTCGCTCACAAACCCATTAGCATCGAGCATGATTGCATCGGCAGCCCCAGCTAAGTTGGCCTGAATTTTGGGCAAAATGTTGTTGATCAAGTTGTTGTGATGGATCTTGGAATCGCAAGAATGTGGACCATTGCGGCGTTGCGAAGCAGTGATCAAACTGATTCCCTTGGTGTTGTCGTAGGTAGTGGCACCCTGGTGAAATGGAAGAACGACAATGAGAATTTAACCAAGACAATGGCTCAGTGACAAATAAGCAATACTCACCTCAGTAGGTTTCCATTCAGGGAGAATAATCAAGGTAGTTCCATACACGTTAAACTTTGGATTCATGCTTGAAGTGCATTTTTCTCCACGAGTCAAAGTAAGACGCATATGTGCATTGTCTCGCATATCATTGGCGGCCAAAGTTCGGAATATGGCCTCGACCACTTCTTGCTTGGTGTGGACATTTTCAAAGCCGAGAGATTTGGCAGATCGAAAAAGGCGATGCAAGTGCTTGTCCAAGGACAAGATCTTTCCTCGGTAAACTCGGATGCCCTCCCAGCAAGCGTCACCGCCTTGAACGGCAGAGTCCCATGGACTAATACCAGCGATATCTCTTGGAAGCAGGCGGCCTCGTTTGGGGGCACCGACCCATACCAAGAGGTGTTCATTACGGGGGTCTTCGTAGATCTCGTTGGCAGGTGGGCCTCGGTTCAACGAGCGGAGAAAGTCATAGGCAGGAAAGGAGGCCCTCAATGCAGGCATCAAAAGGGGATCCATAACTCGATACGTCTTGGATTCAAGAGCTTTCTCTTCTTCGGTGCTAGACCTATGCCAGCCATCCGATTTCCAGACATTGGAGTACCACCATTTGGCCCAAGGACCATCACAGACATGCGTTCCACTCTTCCAGGACAACATAGAGTCCATGAACTGAATGCCCAAGCTGTCACAAACTCGGGACAAAGCGCCAGCTGCATCAGATACAAGGTCATCGGATTCCAGAACGGTGGGGTGGTTGTTGTTGCTCTCTAGTTTGGAATAGATTCCCAAAAGTGGAACAATTCCAACCTCGTCGGAAGTTGGATTATCCCCATGGTTGTCACGGGCTGCTCCCCATGACGATAAGACGGCTACCGGATCACGAATGAGTAGCAAGTGACGGTGCACCAACTTAGCTTCTTCCAAGACACACTCATTGTCGAAGTCATACAAGTCCGCATGCTTTGCCATGTGTTTGCAGAAAATAACACCGTCAGAAGTAGATAGATTCCCAATAACTTGCGAGATTCTCTCCTTCAATGGCAACAACTCCCGCTTCCACTGCTTCTCAACTTCAGCGGAAACGGGTTGGCCATCTTTGTCATCTTTGCCATCTTTGCCATCTTGTGGCGGCACCCCGCTCAACATTTCGTCGAAGTAGGGCCTAGACACGCGATCGCCCATGGCAATGAGCCATTCGCGGTACAACGGCTCATCGATCGCAACGCAGTCATCTCCCCTGGCTTCAAAAGAGTAAAGAAGGGCAGTGGATCTGGAGCGAGGAGCTGACCAGCAGTGAATAACAGTCACAGTCTTCATGATAGGAGTGGATCTTTTCTTATGAATGCCGTGCTACGAGTAGCGTGAGAACTAGAATTTGTGTTTCGTCGAGGGGACCCGGAAATTGCGTCGACAGTAGCGGGACTTTTGCTCATTCTATATCCACGCCCATGGGAATCTTCTTGTTGGGTCTGCGGCGGAAGCCCCAGCATACAAAATGATGCTGCTTTTCTATGGGAACTTGTTGGAGGGCTAAAGCAAAACATATTTTGAATCTTGAAACTATTAGGTTATGTACAGAAAATCCGGGAGACCACTGTTTTGTTCAACAACTTCCCCTCTCATGGGAATTGGACTGCACGGCGGGTACTCTTACCGTGGCCTTTCCCCCACCTTTGCTGTTTACAAAAATACTGCAAGAATATGTTGATTGAGATAAAAGTTGAGATGAATGCATGGTTTCGTGTTGGCTTTCATTGCCCATAGAGATGCATACGATGACAAAATCATTTATTGGGGTTGGGTTCGCTAACTTCGAGCACCTTGGAAATCCATGCATCGATCAGCTCCGGATCCTCGTCAAAACTAGGTCTTTCATCAAGAAGTTTTCCCCATGCAGCCAGTTGAGTAGGGCTAATGACTCGTGTGTTGCGGGTACCTTCCAGATTTGGGGATGGTGTTGACGACTCCCGCTCTGCCATTCCCCCACTACTGTCTGGACCAGATGAGTCTCTTGCAGCTGCCTTAGAGGATGTCAAAGTTTGATCGGAAACCCGCGAGAGACCTTCGTCCTTGTCGGTAACCGACGCAACTCTTGAACTGGGGGTCTTACTGGCTGCATCGTCATTCACCACTCCCCGCGGCTGGCTGGTCGCAGGGAGTTCCTGAATGGAGGAGAGATCAGATTGCGGCTGCTGAGAAGTCTTCTCAGCCGGGGTCTCTACCAAATCAGATGTACCTGAAGAGTGAGAATGTCGTTTCCGGAAGTTCCTCTTGGCAACAGGGGCATTGCAGAAAGAGCAGTAGCGGAACTTGATTCCGGCGTCCCTACATGATGGGTAGGTGCAGCGCAGACCTTCCCCGTGCTCCAAGTGTTTCGAAACCACAAAGTATGCAGTCTAATAGAAGCAGAACATTTCAATACAATTAGTGACAATGAAAACACACACAGATTTGACGAAACGAAAGGGACACATTGACAGTAGGAGAAGAACGTACCAGAGCGTTGTGGGCCATGGGCATGCCCCGCGCTCTGCATGGGTGCACCGTTGGTTCGGTGTCTTCTTCAGACTCCACATTGTTGCCATCGCGGTTGACTACTGAACTCTTGTTGACAGTGTCCAACGTTGATCCCTCAACTCCTTGAGAGTGAGACGGTTGGCCAGTCGTAGCCCCCGCACCTTCAACGGTATGCAGTATTGCTTGTACTGTGGGGTGCTCTCGTTGTGTCGCACCCACTTCACTCAAGTACTGTGCCAACAGCATCAGGGTATTTGATTTGTCTATCGCTTGAACCTGTTGATCCTGAGAGTTGGAGGAGCCTTGCGCAACCTCCTGTGAAGGCAAGGCAGAGGCATTCTCCCCATTTGAATGGGAGTCCCCTCCCCGCTGCTGCATCTGTTGCTCTTGTTGTGATGTTTCCTCTATTGCAGTGTTTCCAAGTATCAATGATAGTAGCAATACTTTGTCTAGTAGCTGCGAAGAGCTATCTGCTGTATTATTCAATGAGTTGTGAGTAATCAGTTTTGCCGCAAGAACAGGTGTGGCTCCAGTCAATTTTTTTCAGTGGGGCTCCGTGGCTACTGTGCCTACTTTAGAGGTGTTGTGGCTGCATCCTCGCCTCCACAGACGACGACAGATGTGGATTCTAACCGAAGCATGTGCTCATGAGCACGTACACTCCATGGCTGCAGTGACAATACTCTGGATCTATGATTAAAGGGCTATATTAACAGTCACTGTCCGCTAGGAAATGAGTCATTGTCCAGCACTATTGAGTAGCCCGTTAAGTAAAACAGCTTGGTGTGCTAGAGAAGCGCCAGCCTCACGTTCCTACGGCCCTTTTTCGATTTTTCTCGCTTCAAGAACCTCTCACCATGCTTTAGCCAGCCAACTGGGTCGACCCCAATCATGCCCTCGATATCGATGTCCTCGTTCATATTGAGCCTTCTACTGAGCTGACGAAGGCGCTTCAGATCAGCTTCACCGGGAGGGGACCCATGAACACTGAGGCATTCCTTCAGAAGGAGTATTGCAGAACCGAACTGCTCGTGTCCAGCGTAGTAGTCAATTAAAGAACCGTAGGAGGGAAGGTCCAGCGTTCTCTTTTCACGCTCGATCCTCTCTTTGAATTTCAAGGCCCTTGGGAGACGCCCGTTTGCTACAAACATCTGCAGGACTAGCCTGTCACTGTAAGCATTAGGTTTCTGATAACACGGGTGAGTTGAGCTTCTGATGAGCAACAATCGACAACCACACCAACAGCCACGTGCGAAACGTACCATATTATTCCTTCGGAATTCTTCACTGTGGAAAGCTTCAGCATCATCTAGGTAGGCAGCCTGAGTTTTTACTTGCAGCATTGCATTCAACAGAGGAAGGTTTACGAGTTTGTCCTCCTTCGCCTTTTGCAAAACATACGCTGCATTTCTAGAGTTGGCCTTCCTCAACCATCCCGACGAGACTGTATCGGGCATTGTCTCTCGAAGCAGCGGTACGAGAGTCAACATCGATGGGTAGCCAAGGGTGGAATCAAAGGCATCAGCCACCTGCTCCAAGCGCTCCACTGGCATTCCAGGGAGTGCGGCTTGAAGCTCGGCAACAACAAAGCTCTGATGCTCAGGTTCAAACTCAGTCTCGGCAGGGAGGAAATCATCGGAAATAGCTGGAACTCCAGAATCAGAGCTTTTCTGCTCAACCGTGGGGTTAGGTGACTCCTCAGAGAGAAGCTCATTTTCAGAGGCATCACCATCTGAACGAGAATTAGCCTTCTCGTCAACTTCTTCTTCAACCTCAGCTCTCATCATTTTGTAGAGTTCCTGGGCTTCTTGCTCGCTCAGGTCTTGAT
The DNA here is from genome assembly GCA_013372465.1 of Nitzschia sp. Nitz4. Lineage (NCBI taxonomy): Eukaryota > Bacillariophyta > Bacillariophyceae > Bacillariales > Bacillariaceae > Nitzschia > Nitzschia sp. Nitz4. The sequence goes on along the minus strand of WXVQ01000013.1, from coordinate 42,900 downwards.
GAATGCCGTGTTTTTTGGCTTCTTCTTGTACCCCCTTGTAGAACTCTTCGAAATCAACATATTCCGCCTCAGATGACTCCTTCTCATCGGAAGAAGCATGATCCTAGTTGCAAAAGCAAAAACAATGTGAGAGAGATGTATATTCGAAGGACAATGAAATGCACACTTTGAAAACAAATTACATTAATCTCCAGTTGATGTAGCCCCTTGTCGATCCACAGGAGAGTAGGCTTGTGATCACCAACCAACATGAGTTGGTGACAGCTCTTCCCATGGTAACGTGCAAAGAAGGGGCAAGGATTTCAACAGGTAACAACTTACGCTTCCATCAGTTGGTGTTTTGGCTCTCTTGGTATCACTGAGGTCTAGTTCATCCAGTTCATCCCCTTCAAATTCTTCCATGAACTCTTCTTGCATAAGGGAATACAGCTCACGGGCTTCTTCCTCCGTGATCTCTTCTGTAGATCCATGCTTCTTCGCTTCTAGCTGCAACTCGTTGAAAAAGACTTCGAATGAAATATCCTCGTCCCAGTCATCCTCGACGTCACCTTCGGCATCAACTCCAAGGGGCGTGTCGTTCATGTCAACCTGAAGCACGTAGTGAAAAAAGAATGTTAGGTTCTGTACCATTGAGAGACGTTATTCCAAACACAAGCCACACACCTTGGCAGGCGATCCACTGTTACTGACACTTGGACTTCCTGAAGTACCATCGGTTACCCTCTTCTTAGTAGCAAACTCCAATGCTTCTTTTTCCTCGGCGGCGTCCATCTCTGTGTCAGCATATTCCTCCAGTGTGGCAACTGCATCGTCGTCCAAATACAAGCCCTCAAACTTCTTCCTAGCGGCGCCTTTCTTTCTATCTTCGTCGCGCCTGTCTTCGTCGAAGCGACGCAGCGAGTTTACTCCAAACTTCGTGCTCAATTCATTTGGCATGCTCCTCTGTTCGTAAGATGGTTCCCACCGAGTAGTCAGTAGACGAAGAGAGTTCTCGCAAAGGTATCCTTGGTTTTGGCGCCCTGCCCACATCGTCCCAATGCTGTTACCGTCGATGGCTTGTCCACATGACTTCAGCAAGGCGGAAAGAGAACGTGTGTCCTTGCCGTACTCGCGTTCACCAAAGCTCTTTGGTTCATACTGTCGAGAGTCAACTGTTTGCAGTGCCCCGTCACCGCCAGACGTGGACATTGCAAGCTCCGTGGACAAAGCAGAGTCTTTCCCTGTCAAAGCCTGGGGCTCTGGGCTAGAAGCTTGGTTCACTCCGCCGCGAAGTTGTTGTAAGCTTGCATCTGGCCCAATGGTACGCAAATGATCCATTTTTCGCACTTCCGAGGCTAGATAAATAGCCTTGGCAGTGGCAGAGTCGCCAGCGGCAGCAGCACATAGCATGAGGGCTGACACAAAACTGTCATCCTGCTCGACTTCAGCATTCTCTGCCATGACTACAATCTGGCGAGTCATATTACCATGATGTGCTGTGATAAGCTCCCGGCGCAATTGCTTTCGGGACCAGCCTCTCTCGAAACGAACACCGATTTCGTGGCTTCTCGCTACAGCACGAAGCGCTCCCGAAAAACATAGTGTAGTTGGTTTGACTTCAAATCTGTTCATATCCTCGAGAAGACTAATCGCTCGTTCTGCTTGTCCTCGAGCAGAACACAGTCGAATTATGGCTCCATAAGCCATAGCGTCGGCTTCCACGCCCACAATTCTCATCTCCTGCCAATGCTTCCAGCCAACATCTCCAGCTTTTGCTCGGATGGAATGTGGTATCCTTCCATCATTACATACCTTGTAACATGCTGCTAGTAGTGAAGTATAGGCGGCTTGTGTAGGAGCTACTCCATTGTGGGCCATTTCCTTGATCACTGCGGCACACCCTTCAAAGTCTCCCATCTTGGCATGGATATCCACGAGGATCGACCAGCTATAGGATGAAACAGGATGTTGTTGATCGGTCATCAATTTGAAGATTCTACGTGCCTAAGAGAGACAAATATAAAGTGAGAACCAAAAAAGCAAGGCTCAATATCAAGGAAGAAAGGCAACCGTACCTCATTTGGTGTCCGACAACATGTCAACAGCGTGGTGAAAGTGTATTCTCCGAAAGCAATGATCGGGATTCCCAAGTCTTTCAACACGTGTTCCAGTGCCATGGCAATACCAATCGGTCTGCTACGGGTTCCGTTCCGATCACGGAATGCTCTGAGTACTCGAGAAATGGCCTCATCACTTGGCAGACTGGCAGCGCCCGTCTCCATACTCAATACTGCATTGCTATTTTTCGTCTCATCAGTAGAAGCAAGTGCTTCAATGGCCTCCCTGTATCGATCCATTTGATCCTTGACAACGTTGTAATAGTGCTTGTGCTTATGACCAAGATAGTGTGGTTCTGGGGTGGCTTGACTGGTCAAGTGAGCAGTATTTCCCAGGATATCTTCCATGAGGGCATCTTCCATTCCGTACTCCGTATCCTCCTCCGACAAGGTGGCAAGTTCGTTTCCTTTGTTCTCAGAAAGCTCGAGAAGCTCGCTCATTCGTTCCTTGGCAAACTGACGACGCGGACCTGCTTTAGAGCCTGGTGCACTGTGTTTCGCTTTCTCTTCTTCCATTTTCTTCATTCTTCGATTGTACGTTTGTCTTTGCTTCTTGGTTTTCGGTCTTGGTTTGTTAAACGCAGAAGCTCTGTCATGCCTTCGGAAGCGGAGAGCTTGTGTTTGGAAAGGCGTTCGCTGTGGACCATTCTTTCGGTCGTCAGACTGCCAATCCAGCGAAGTTAGGACAGAAACACTCCTGCTGGTAGCGTTCGGAGCAAAGGAGGTATGTCGAAGAACTTGTTGTAGGCGATACATCTCGGCTCAGAATACTGAGGAATGTTGGGGTCGCAGGATGCGAGTAGGTTCTTGCAAGGATTCCAAGTGTCAAATCAATGAATGGATGGGTGGCTCGAACCAAATTCTTTCCTATGGATTTCGTGGCCGTGCTTCAGTCACGAGCCTTGTGTGATTGGTCGAGTCACGATCTGGGTGGTCGAACGGATGACACACGACAAGAGGAATGCGAGACACGAGTTATTACCATTCCCAATACTATTGGTTTCACGGTCAGCACGAGGAGTACGAGTACTGTTGCTCTTGAAATGCAAGCCAACAACAACGACGAAGACTTTCACGAAGATCACCTTCACCGGCATCATGCCATAGTATCGGGAGACTCAGACGATGATGCATCCGGAACTTCTGATCCTGTGGCGGCACAAATCCGAGCGGAGGAGGCACTGTTGCGCCGAGATCCTAATAACCCACGACACGCCGACGATTTGTTGTATGATCACAAGTTGGATGATGAAGATGAAGACTATGTGTACACGAACATGAGAGGAGGTGCTCGAAAACCTGGGTTGGAGGAAGCTGATTTACTCCAGGAACCGACACAACGACGCTCCGATGCAGTCCTCAGTTGTCCTTCCTGTTTCAATATTGTTTGCATGGACTGTCAGAGACATCAAACGTATCATAATCAATTTCGTGCCATGTTTGTAATGGGCATTACCGTCAATTGGAACGAACGCTTGGTGTATGATCAAGCAAGGGAATTTTTGGTACCAAAACCACATCACCCCGCTCATCACGTTCCCCCTGAAACTACAAGTAGTACTTCTTGGGATGAGGAGGAAAGCCATCCAAAACTCCAGTTTGTCAAAGGGGAATATTTCCCAGTGCTATGTGCGAGTTGTGAAACGCAAGTAGCCGCACTCGACATGCCCGATGGAGTCTATCACTTTTATGGGTGTCTGGAGTCGTCCAACTAAAGAAAACTGTGAGGTGCCAATCCATCATTGGAGGATAAAGATTTTACTTGAGATGGTTCATGGTGGTTGACATAATACTATTTCATTGTGTATATAATAATTTTAATAGTGTCTATTCACTGGACACTTTGGCCATCATGGTGGCAATGGAGCTGTAGGTGACACCTTCTTGGAAGACTCGAGTTCGCTTTGTGTTCTCAGCTGTGGCAACAAACTTGACTTCGTCACTTCCAACAGACTCAACACTTGGATGAGCCAATTCAGATAATTGATCCTTGTTGGACATGTTCAAAGCAAGCAAGACTTGGTCTAGACTGGCGGCGCGGTATGTGACCGCCAAGACCTCGACAATGGCGCATCGCAACTTAGCAACAGACTTTTCACCCAACAAGGCTTGGATAGAAGCACCCCCTTCGATTCCTTTGAAAGCTGGCCAAAACTCGGCAAACTTGCAAGATTCCAGCAACTCCTGGCACCGCATAATGTCGGCACAGGTCCCCGAGGATTGGACGCGATCAGGAATCAAATAGCGAAGAGCCAAGACATCAGTAGAAGGGAATTCCAACAAAGCAAGCAACAGGACAACAGCTACTTTTTCGTCGTTTCTTGATTGAGGAAGGAATTGGTAGTGTTTCATGAGGTGTCTGTTGGCGTCCATGTAGTAAGGAGCCTCTCCGGTGGCTTGCAAGTCCACGTATGTTTCTAGCTGAGTCTTGCTGGAAGCACTGAAGGGGGCATTGGCCAACAGGGCTTGCATAGATTCTCTGGTAGGGTTTCCTGTGCTCATTGTTGCGGATACAGTTGGTGGTGGGCCAATCAAGGGAATGCCTCCAAGATGTTGTTGAGGGACTCGTTGTTGGTTTTTGTCCGTCGCTTCGAGTACTTCCAGTTCTGCGGCAGGCAAGGTATGCGCCCGTCCGGCGTACGGAACTAAAGTGCAGAATGCAGAAGTTTGCTTTTGTGTATTAGGTACGCATCATAGGTACATCCAGAGAAATACCTACCCAGCGACATCACTAAGAAGTTCCAAAAAACCAGTGGCTTCCAGTCTCATCATCACTGTTCTATTATTCTATCTCATAGACGTGCAATGAAACAGATCGGAGCCAAGGTATTCGGATCGAGGTACAGATGCAGCAAAGATGCGTCGGATCGTGCCTTGTATGTCCCCACGTGAGTGATTCACTTTGGCACATCGAACTGTATGTGATGGTGGTTGGGATTGGATGTAGGGTGGTGGTTCTGAAATTGCCACAGTGAACGATCGGTCGAGTGGTACCTTGTGTTCAAATACCGTTTATGGGATTGAATGCTGCCCTTCTTGTCAGCAAGGCATCCAAGCCGCATTTGTACTGAAACTACTACAGTACAGGATTTGGTCCGTCAGCCTTGGCGGGTCCCGACTCCCGCCCGATTGGACATCAACAAGAAGTACTGAAATGGCTATAGTGATTGTAGATCGCAACACACACACAAGCATAATGCAATAACCTGACTATGTTGTCATCTCTCTAGAGATGTGCTTGGCGAGACGACGATCGATGTCACCCAATTTGGATGCAAGCTGTTCACCGGCACGTGGCGGTAGAAAAATGTTCATGCTGTGCAAGACATCCATCCCTGCCCAGTTCGTTTTGACATAGGCAGCTCCACCTTTGTCGTCCAAGTTGCCTTCGGCGAACAGACCATCCCGCAGGTACCACAGGATCACTTCGTCAAACGATTTGGTCAACGAGAGCTCGTCGGCTGGAATGACTTCGACTTGAACAATGTTTGGGAACGCAACTTCCCAAACAACAGAGCAGAAATTCCAATCCAGCTTTCCGTTCAACATCATTGTCCGCTCCGTGGTCACCATGACAATGAATGGAGTAGGATCTAGTTCGTGCACGAATCGTGGCTTCGCTTTGCGTTGCCGAGCTCCTTCGCAGTGATAGATGTAACCTTCCCCAAGTAGAACACCCATACGGACTCGTGACAGTAGGGCTTTTCCAGCGTTTTCTCCCTCTAGATACTCAACCAGCAGTTCCTTCCCATCCACACGTGCAAACAGCCGCGGATTCCGAGAGCGGACAAGTCCCCGGGACGAATTGTGCTTGCTGCCCTTTGAACCAAACGTGAGAACGGCAGAAGATATCGACGCCAAGGATGACACCGTTCCCAAAAGCATAGCGCCGCTGCGAGCAAAGGGACTCAATAGCATCTTCCCCAATCTCCAAGACTTTGGTAGTTCCGCAGGTTCGTGTCCGTCATCGTACACAGGACTCGCCACGACCGCCGGTCCCTTCGAGACAAAATCTGTCAGTAGCTTGGCACCATCCTTTGCGTCGGTGGCACAGGAATCCAGCAATGAAATACATGTCTCCCTACTTGTATGCGCAACTGCTCGGAACAGGAACGTAGGTGTAGAGCATATACCGAATACCAAATCCAAAATTCTCCAAAAGCTCACGTAGTGCGATTTCATGGACTGAACGTGATCTTTGACACTACCATATACATGCACTGTCGAATAAGGCTGAAGCCGGACTGGCAGTCTCTCAAATGTCAGAGCGCGAAGCAACCGCGACGAGACGAGACCTGGTAGCGGGCCAGTCCAACTCAAATCGGCCTTTGCCGCGGAGATCCGCAGCTTCTCCACGTAGAACTTGTGCGACGGTTTCGTTAGCTCAGTGTTTTGAGGTCTCCTCGCTGAAGCGCTTCGGAATGGACGAGAAGTGCTCGAGGGAACCTTGACGAATGGCAGTGGCTCAGTTCGCAGTTTTGCCGCAATGGCTGCGGTTGTCATGAGATCTCCATCAGAGGTGTGATGGAGGTTACCTCGTGATAGCTTGGATATGTTCGGTGTGTCGAAAACATCTTCCCCAAGGTTCAGCAGGTGACGCAGTTCGTCGTCCCTGGTTCGATGCATTAACATTCTGGCTCCACCGCTTACACCTGCAGTTTGATGGGCCATGCGAAGAAGCAAATTGGCGAGATGCCCATCCACACTGACGATCACTGGCTCTAAGGAAAGCTCAACTCTTTCGAGAAGGGTTAAGTTTCCATACCCAACATCATCCAAGGACCTCCGCCAGCGGAGCGAGATGGCGTCATGGCGCCTATGTCGACGCCTCATGGTTTGCTGCAAAACCGTTCGTCGGCCCATCTTCAACAAAATAGGGTACGGAGTGACCAACAGTTGGTTGTTGAGCTTGATATGTCCAATTGACACATTTACCTCGTCAACCTTCTGATCAAGCTTCCTTTCAATGTGGATATCTTCAAGGCGGGCATACACAAGCTCTCTTGGAGACCAATCTACTACGCTGATGCCAATTCCATGGGAAAACTTCGCTGAGATTGACATCGTAAGGGATGCTAATTCTTCGTTGTGCTGTTGGAAATTTGATATGTCATCTTGTCGTGTCGTTGAGAGGCTTGGCATCGACGCATCAGTGATGCGAAGTACACGCGTGGGGCCATCGGCCACAACTTCAGCAGTGAAAATGGAGCTATCAAGAGAGGTTCTTCCTCCAGGGGCAATTTTCTCCAACTGAAATCGACCCAGGGTATGACCGCCTGGTTGTCCAGGAGCATCTGACGTCTTGGCTACGAGGATTCGCCTACGAAGCTCTGGTTCATCCCATGCAAACGGAGAAATCTGGTAGGGTAGCAACATTGTGTCAATGTTGGGATCTTCAGACCCAATCATGGTCAACGACTGTCCAAATCTGAGGGGGACCATTGTGTGATTTTCAACCCTAAAAGGAGGGTGACTCGACTGACGCAAGACAATTACATTTGTAGAGCTCTTTTTCCTTGCCAGCAGTTCTGCTGTAACGATGATTGTGAGTCCCTTCATTTGGTGGCGTAATCGCATAGTTACTTCCGGTCGATTGTGGCGAATGTTGAATTTCCCTGACCTGAAAAACAAACAAGTTAGATATTGACCAGTCCAGATGTAGCTGATGATATTTCACCAACGTACCAAGCCCACCCAAACTCCTTGAACCGTAGACGAATTGGTCTTGAATCGTCAAAATGAAATGGCTGTGGTACGCCTGTTGCACGAACCAAAACTACAGAAGCATTTGTAGAACCAGTAGAGATTTCCATGTCACGGCCGGTTTCGTTGAGAATTGAGTATCGATTCACAACATGAACCAGCTTGGTTCCGAGTAGCCCACCAAACCTCTCAGGTGCTGGAACCACATTGGACTGCAACACGAATCGATCATACCCCCGAATGTCATCTCCGGTGGACAATTGATCTTCTGTACTCGATTTTGGAGCCAGCACGGTGATGTCATGTCGAGACCCACCATCCGTCTGAATGGGGATAGGATCAGACCAAGGGGAAGTCATGCGGCGCAAGGAATTTCTGGTCCTTCGCTCGACTCTTTTCCGCACAGTCAACCGAGTAGCACTTTCGTCACCAACCATCATTACCTCAAAGGATCGATTGGACGGAATATTTAGGAAGCTTTCATTGTCCAAAAGCTCGGCTAGGCCGAGCGATGAACCTGATCTTGCTTTCATATTGCTTCCATTCTCGAATTCAATAAATTTGTCCAGCTGGCCAGCAACAGATGAGCCTGAGTAGAACTCCAAATCCTGGTTCGTACTATCAACAATCCAATAGGGAACATATACGGATACCGCTCTTGTTCCCTCCGAGAGTGATTGTGACAACGTTCTGATGTCCTCATGGGTAGACCTAGTATCACCTATTCCTGCATCCTGTCCGGCATCGAATGAAAGAGAGAGATGAAGAGGTACATTTTCTGCGTCCAATACCCTCATCCGAGCGAAAGGACTCGAGCCACTTTGTCGCATACGAGATGATTGCTTTGGAGATTTGTCAAACGCAGGAATGTACACAGGGGTGCTCCATCCGGGAAAGCGCCGAGAGTTATCTCCGTCTGTTCCCACAAAGCGCACCCGCATTTGTACTTTCTCACTTGACTTTGCCCCAGTCCAATGAACAAACTCACCACAGTCTAGCACCCCTAGATCTTCCCATTCAGCGAGTGACGTATAGAGTCTGTTCAGGCCCTTGCTTGAGTTTTGTCTCTCCAGCTGACCCGGTACCTTCAAGCGAACTTGGACAGCAATAGGGAGAGCCAGGCAATTTCGAATGGCAAGTGGCGATCGAAACACTATCATTCGTTGTTCTGGAACCTCCACGGAAGCTGACACACTTGACAAACTACCTATCCGGAATGAACACACTGTCAAATGGACGTTGTCAGAACCATTGTCTTGTCCATTTGGATCGAACGTTGATAGCGACACTTCGTCTTCGCGAATGAGGCCTTTCCCGTAGGACTGCGGAGAAAATGGCGGGGGAGTGCGAATGTCGATTGCCTTCTCTTTCGCGGAAGAAATCAAGTCAGCTTCATGATGGAGATCAGATGTCACTGGCAGGGCAACAAGAGAAAATGTATACGACTCATGATGCAGGAAGGGCACAATATCAGCAGGAACAGATACCAATGTGTCCTTCTGGACTGTCCCGGTGGTATGGGGACTAGACCTAGGAACTAGGCATCTCCATAGTAAGGACAAACCATTGTGCTCTCGGATCTCACACAACAAATCGTTGTCCGCCGTGCTCTTCAGTACAAATGGAGATTCTACAGAGACAATCTTCACTCCGTCTTTCAGGGCCACGCGGACGATTATCCAGCCGAGAGCCCTGGAATTCGATGCAGACACGATTCCTTCACTGCGGGTATCAATGTTTCGATCCAAAGGGTACCGGTGCACTCCAACGGTGTCTACAGGAATTTTCGCGGCTGCTTTGAAAAAGAAGCTGGTTGACAAAGCACCCTTCGGAATGTCAAACTCGTCATGTTTTATCCGACCAACTGTATCTTCGAAACTCCCGAGCTCCAAGTAAATATAGGCTCTATGGGGGTCACATGTTTGAGACAAGGAACGTCGCAACGTTAGCGGGACTTCAGCTCCGTCAAGCACGGTAACCTTGCCATACTCTTCACCCCTCCTCAGCCTCTCAGGGTCAAGCACTTCCTGGAACCTCAAGGTCTAGATATATTGATCGTTGTAAGATGTTAGAATGCATGGTAGGGCCACAGATTCAGAGACGACACCTTCAAATACGTACCATACCAGTTTCGTTTCTAATCCAGTGGGGTGCAACAGTTCGGAAGTCTCTGGACTTCACGCTTTGCATGTAACCCAGAACATTCTCCAAAAGGGCACCTGTTAGATTGATATTTAGTGGAGTCGAATCGGAAAGCACACAGGATAAAGCCACTTGAGAGTCCGAATCCCGTCCAGGGAATCCAAAACTTCGCAGCCAATCGTTTGCTTCTCGCGTTGGTAGACGGGCAAACAATCTTGATTCCTGTTCTCTAGACGATTCTGCTGACGGACACAGTGCAGAGATAATCGTAGATCGACACGAAGACGCCAACATCAAAAAGCAAAAATCAGGATGGGAGATGAAAATGTGGTTCGATGAAGTTTGTTTTGTAGACAGGGTGTTTTGAAACTGCGTTCGAAACAACCTCCCGAAATCTCGGAGACGGTCACTCCTCCCTTCCGTCGATGTCAGCGAGCTTGCAAGTGGCTCTGTGCCATTTGTCGCCTGCTCAGACGGTGATCTCAGTACTTGCTTTGACATCAAAACAGCTGGAGCAACTTTGAACATCTGTACGGTGTCAATTCCCAACCGAAGGTTCACGGTCCAAGGTTCAAGGAAGGGTTCCCACGCCACTAGGCGACGATTGTGATAGTGACCAGAAACCTCGCAGACCACCCAACCACCAATTGTAGGGTATGCCAAGTCCCCACATGTAAGGAGTGTCTTCGAGTTCCTTCTTGACCGCATACCATGGCCAGAGGAATACCGGGCTGGTAAGGCAGGTACAGCGCAAACTGCAAAGCCGCTAGCAAAATTGACAAGTTCAATCTTGGCGATTGGAGATTCATTCAATCGCGTGGCTCCACCGGGAACGCAAGTTACCTGAAACCCTTCAAGTTGAATTGTGCACAATGATGACGCCGACTTCATTATGTCAAAGACTGACCTTCCTGCATCTGACTGGCAGTCCACAGAGATATCAAAAGCCTGCTCGGGTTCAGGCTTCCGTCGCTTGTCCTTTTTCTTGAGAATATCAACAATTGGTCGTATTGTGGCCCGATACGATTCTGTGAAGCCACCTTCGCTCTGGGAAATGTAGAGCAAGAGGTCGACATATTTTGCCTTGAATTCTATCAACTGTGAAATTTCGACTTGGGGGGAGAAGGGGATGACGTCCACAACTTCTGTCATGGTAGCCCCAACAGCTCGATAGGATATGTCGAGGGTGATTGAGTTGGTCACCCTTTGCTCGCCAACTTCAGGTGGGAGTACAGTAAAGCAGATCCGATGGGCAGATTCGTAAGAGGGGGTGACTTTTCGGCGCTTAAGAGAGTGACTTGAAATATTTGTGCGGATTACTTGGAATCCTGAAACTGAAAGCTGCAATCGAGTTGTAAAGGCATTTACAAGCTGCTGACCAATCTCTGCAGAGCCTGCAAGAGAGCTTTGTGACAGGTACCTGGTCACAAAATCTTTGAAAAGTCCAATATCATTCACATCAGTGAAGAAACTATTTCGGTTCATTGAGACCCATGGTTCAGTTTCACCCAACAATTTGTCAAGTGCAATTGACAAATCTAGAGATGATTTCCATCGCAGTGTCACCACACCAATGGGATCAATTCCACCCTGACGGATGTAGTCCGGGATGTCTTTGGACGAGAGAATGCATTCAAACGAAGATGCATGAACAGCAATATTCAGATTCACGTCACGGGGATAACTCGCAAGTTTCAGAACCGCCGAGTCGGATTTCGAAATCGACGCCTCCTTCTTTGTGGCTTTGACAACCGATTGAATTTCGTCCTTCAATGAAAGGATCGACTGCAGGAATGAAGGTATAGCCAGGCATTGAATGTTACCCCAATTGATTGTAAGGCTCACATTGTCCATCGCCAAGTCCGACGACTTCACAAGTAGGATCTTTGCAAAATCAGGATCTTCATCCGATGGTTCATCAGAGGTGCATCCAATGACACGGATTCCTCGAGAGGACGAAAGGTCATACAATGCCATGTTTCTAATCGTAACAGAGGTTTTGAGTAGTTCTGTTCGCTCAAAATCAATGCAGAAGCCGGACATCCCCAATGCCAAACGAGGTTTCGCATGGCTAATGGGTTTCGAGTCTGCTTCTCTGAAACACTGTAACTCGAATTCGTCCTGTTGAACAACGATTCGAATGCGGCGGTCTCGCCGGTCACCTTTCTCTGCACTATCGCTTTTTCTCTTGTGCTTCTCCTTGGTGGCCAATCCTTTTAAAGAATTCACAATTTCTAGACCAAGCGCAATTATAGGGGCCGAAATGTTCAGCTTTGTTGCAGAGAACTTCGCATTGAGGCTGATTGCCAAAGTCGACATGTGCTCGATATCCGTATCAGTCCAGCCTAGTTGGCGACAAACTGCCGAGATTTCGTCAAGGGGAGATCCTGTGAGAACTCGTAGCTGAGATTCGAACTTCGTGGTATCTGACAGTCGATTCTCAAGGATATGTGCCAGAGATGGTGACTCGAAGAACATATCGAAGACGAGGGTGCATGGTTCCAACACCGGCCAATCATCAGCGGACCGAACGATAGAAAAATCAGTGACTGCAGCCCTCAGGCTAAAGCCTATCGTCGGCATCTTGCTTTGCTGGATACAAGCAACAACAGAAAACCCGGTGGACATCTTGCTGGTCAACTCTTCGGCGAAGTTGAGTGTGCCGGATACCCTTTTCTCTGGAAAGGTGACCGCAATGCGCTTCAGGGAAACGTCGAATCTCCAACGCAACGGGTGGCTCTTTGATACCTTATTGTACCACTTGGCCACTTTGTTTTCTTTGCCTTCCTTGCCTGGGACCATGTCAGTCTTCGATTTGAATACACCCTTGACTTCATTAGAACTCGCCAAAAAATTTGAGATGGCAGAAACATCAGCGACAACCGCCACAGGATTAATTCTCAACCCCATATGAATGTTTCGAACAGCGTCAGTCGGGATCAATTGTTGAAGGTTCACTTCTCTATCGTTGCCAACAACCCACCCCGAAATCTCGTTAGGCCTGACGAGCTGAGTACGAACTCTCATCTGCAACAGTGCGGAATAGGGATCACGCCGACCAAAGACTTCTGAGCCTTGACCTGTTTCCATGGAGGTAATTTCAATCAATTGGAGGTTCGTAGATCTCAAATCAAGTTGGACCTTGTTGCGGTATGGGGAAGCAAGGGAAATCGCCCTAACAGTTGTTTCGGTAGCCACGGCTGCTCCAGTAATGTGGTTTTGGTTTGCAAGAGCCAGCCGAATTGATGTTACTCGGACAGCCAGATCGAGAAAACTGGACTTATTCAAAGACTCTGTCGGCATTTTGGGGGAGGGAGTTTGACCAGTGCTCGGCCCTCTTGATACCTGGACTGCCTTCGTAGTTGTCAACATGCGGTAAAAGGGGACCAACAACTTTTTTGCTGGGAAAAACTCAATATCGCCGATTACAAGCCGCGCTTTGCATGTCGCATGACGGGATGGATCGTCGGAGTTATGTAGCTTTCCAAAGTTGACAGATCCTCGAATGAGCTTGTCTTCCATGGAACGCGAGATGAGATGGGGGAAATGCGACGGAAGCAGTGTATCACTACTTCCCCCCGTTAGGAGAAGCGTGGTTTGACTTGATGTCAGCGTTGTGCTACGCAACGAGAGGGAAACTTGATCCAAGCTGAAAAAGACCTTTGAATCTTGCAAATGACGTACAGTCGCGATGCCAGTTTGTTCGGCAATGAACTCAAACGTCAGAGATTCGTCTCCATTTTGTTCTGTTGTATCTGAAGACGTCTGTGGTACGTGCACGATGAAGCGTATGTCATGAAACAGAATTGACCCTTGGAAGAGTTCTGGGTTCAAATTCTTTGTCAGGTTGTGAGTGCTGTTCGCGTCCAGCAGTGAATCGCGTTTTCGCTTCGCCAGCAATAAAGACTTCGCTTTTCGGGCTTGTTCGTTTAAACGTGCTTGCAGTAACTTCTCTACATTGTCGCCATGGACTCCAGCCTGAGATGGTGTTTCCAAAAACAGCCTCTCAAGGTCAGAGTGTAGTGCTTTGAGTCCTTGATACTCTGCCCGTGCTCGCCGTAGTTCCAGCCGAAGCCCCTCACGCTGAGACACAAACTCTGGGAGATCAGTACGGAGCTTCATCGCCAATTCCTCGATTCTCTCAGAACATTTTGATATGTCTAGTTCAAGATCTCGCACAACCTGCTGCTGACCTGCCGCGGACATCACGCTGTGAAACGAGTCATCCTCTGATTCCTTGGCACTTTCGGGAAGGGAATCGTCCTCTCCTGCACCCTCTTCCAGTCTTGCCAGATTCTCTGCACTCAGATATGCATTGCCGTGATGTTTTCTGGTTACTTTGGCACTTGACTCTGTAGATGAATCCTTCGTTGACTGATCCGAAGCCGACGAAACATCTGAGATCGATGCGGTGCGACGTTGTCTGCTGCGCGGTCCGTGTGACCGGTTGTCGCCATCCAAGAGACTCTCCGCATCTGAGATCCAATTTTCTGCGAACCATGAAACTGGATTGTCACCAGCAAAAGAGTCATGCATATCTTTTGCATCAAAGAACTCCTCGTCATCACTTTGTCCTATAGATGTATCCTCAAAGGGAGGAAAGGGTGTAGTCACATCGAAAGTCAGTTCAGGGGGTTCCCTCCATTCTTCAGTTGTGTTGTCGCGGTCCGACTTCAACAAGCTTTTCCAGGCTTTTGCCGCATCAGCTACGACTGCGATTACGTGTTCGTTCAGTTCAAAGACGAGGCTTGGAACATCTGTATGGGTCTTCATCTTGCACAATGTATGATCAGCCGGGAGGACAGATTTCCTTATTGATGTCGATACCTCGATGCCACGGGAAATGACAAAATTGTAATTTTCATCTTCTCCTCTAGCCAAGGAAATGTTCCCTGTCAGAAGCCGACAAAAGAAAACGTCGTAAAACAATGCACTCCACGAATTTCCTTCCAGACTTTTCAAGTCATCCGCAGCATTCATTCTCGACATTGGGTCCTCGAGGTCTTGGCTTCCCGACATCGAGCGGTACACTGTCCCTGGAAGTCTGCTATCGACTGAGAGTGCAGACGAAAAGGTAAATTGTCTGTCTGACCTGGTTCTACCATTCGTAGGCGTCTCGAGTGCAAAACTGGAGGGAAACAAGCGTCCAGACCCCGAAGGAGCCAAAACTGAAGTCTCTTCAAGGCGACCCACTTGAATGTAATCTGTTGCCCTATTGCGGGAAGACTCACGATCCATTGCAACAAGGGAACTGTTCGTCGCTCCAGCGACACCAGCCAATTTCTCTGTCCCAATATGGGCAATGCCTAGATCTATCACCAAAAAGTTACCATTGCCATCGCCAATATGAATAACCGGGCATTGAATAGTGATCTCCGCCTCAATATTCTTGTGCTCTTCAACAATCGATTGTGCTTTCGTAGCCATTCCTAAACGCCCAAGTGCCAACGAGTTGAAGTAGGCGAGAGAAAGACCACCCCAAAAATCCTTTAGGTTGGGAAGTCGGCGAATTTGCTTGACTGTTTTCTTCAGGAGACCGATCCATTCACAGTCAGGTGACAAAGTAAACTCCAGGGTATCAATGAAAACCACTAAGTCAATGTCACATCCCGTGGTTTTGGGGGCATTCTGCGCCATACTGACAACCATCAAAGGATCTTTCCTCTGAGGCCCGTCCTTCTGGGAGCTATTGTCGTCATCAACAGCCTTCCTCTTGACCATGATGTGTTGACTTGTATCAACTCTCATCTCTGTTCCAACCAAGTCAAACAAAGACAGTTGAAACTCTTTGCTTTCATAGTCTCCCTTTAACGAAACGCTTCCTCTCAAGTCAACGATGCAAATCTCCAAAAACCGATGATAGAGTTTTCGAAGTTGTGTTTGTCCTTTGGTTGCCGACAAAGGTGAGAAGAAACCAATACGCAATTCTTCAACTCTGACTGTGAACGACACGGCTAGTTTGTCAAGCGATTGCTGTACTGGTCTGTCTCCATTTGTCGACTTCTCCAGGTAGGAAAGAAGCTTTTCCCACTCCGCATGGGCTTCGGCGTCCTCCCCGACTGCGTGTTCCACCGCAGGAGACCACCAAAAGCCCCGTCGCCCGTCACCCGATGAAGTCTTTCCCAATCGCCTTTCAACAACGGCCCTAAACAGTAAAATTGAGCTCACAGAGAGATCACCGACAAGACCGTCATCCAGTCCTTGAAGTTCAGCATATTCATCATCGGTCAATCTTGTGCGGTCAGTTTGTGACCGTTCAGCTCCAGATGGATGTTCTCCATTAGCTTCAGGTTCAAGCGTTGCGTCATTGGTAAGTGGGAGAAGATCTAGAGTAGTAGTCGATGCCCTTCGCAGAAGTCGCGATTGATTCACCAAGTCAGAGTTTGTCATTTCCGAATTTGCAGCTCGACCATTTGCCTTCTGCACCTTCTTAGCATCGGAATACAGTAGGTGCCTCTCATACAACTCCATGTATCGGCCACGTGTCTTATAAACACCAACGAACCGGCTCCAGGACCAGCGTAGGAAGGTCTCTCTCATCTGATGGCGAACCGCTCGTGCAGCATACTGCCACCACGCCCTTGCGTCCTCTTTCACTGACACAAGGGGGCGGAATCTCCTGTGCTTTGTGAAGTACTTGTGATTCTTATACTCTCCATACAATCTTAGAATTTGAATGCACTGGAAATCCCGAATCTGGGCCGCCACAGGGTCAATGGTAAGAAGCACTTGTGCTGCAGGTCCAACACTCAGGTCCATGGGGTGCGTCGAGAGGCGTGCCCGACATGTTCCATCTACAGGCAACAAGAGATAGGTGTGGGTTGGAATATATGGGTGGCGTGAAGGTGATGCAATCACACTTGCTCGCCTCGGGATGCACTGATCAAGACATTCTGCCAATTTTGCTGCGTCGCCATCATACATTTGATGCAACACCGAATGTTCCACAGTCGAGGTGTCTCCATATTCTAGCGCATTCCAGTAAAGAGAGAGGTGGTTGAGTTGAGCCATTTTTGCAACAAATCCTTCCGTTGCATCCTCGTCGTCGTCGTGCTGGACATGCATGCTTTCCAAAGTAATTCCACATGCACAAGGGTTCTGAGGATCTGACTCCACGTCTTCCAATCGAATATGTAGGTCCCTGAGATGAATATGCAGTTTCTCAACAATCTCCTGTACAATTCCCTCTTTTAATCTCTTCTTCATAGCTTCCGCGTAGCTTGGGGCCTGAATATCGTCCTGCAAATCCTCAAACGGCTTTTCCAACGCCTTGCGTCTCTTCTTCAAGCTTTCCTTCCGAAGAGCCAAGTCGTCGAAGTCAAAACTTGTCCGAACAAGGACATGTACGCCATCTACAACAACAACGACAACGGCGGTATCGTTTTGTTTGCTGGCCGATTTGGAGGACATTGGATTGGTCAACTTTGCCCAGGGAATCGTGATTTCCACTTGCCGGAACGAGCAGTGGACGAGCTCAAACGGCAATCCCTTCCGTCGAATTTTGTCATTAATGATTTCTTTCTTGAGCTCCAAGTTTCGAAGCGCCACATATCCACTCCACACCCCGAGTTGTGCAGAGTTGTGAATCTTGTTCCTGGCCAAACTCTCTTCGGTAAAGTACTTGGCGAGGAATTGCCCGAGAACCCTCTGGACTAATCTCTCAAACATTGTCACAGTGTTTCTTTGCAGTCAGCCAGAGCTCCCTTCATCCACCTCCCACAGCCTTGCGTTTGTTCTTCACAAAAGTCGTTTCCACCAAAGCTGGTGAGTTTTAAAGCCAAGAGACGAAGGGAACAAGCAAGGTGGATGATTACTTTGACAGCTTCGACCCGAGTAACCTGGCCCATCAGGATACGGCAAGTGGGACCATACGGACTACGCACTGACGCCAGCAACGGTAAACGGCTCTATAGCAGTCCCTGCATCGCATTGATTTATAGTTCTTTTCGTTAGTTGAGCGGAATAAGCATCCACTGAACCATATATCATACTTTAAAAGCTTACAGACAACGAAATGGAGAAATAATGCATCATACCAGAGACTACTGACCATCCCAAATGATTGCGCAACAGTTGCCCAAGCATTCTTACTACGCAAGGACGATGAAGATTCCCACAGACCCCAATATCCGACAAGGCCATCTAGACTTGTATCAAAAGAATCACACCTTTCCTTGGATATGTTCACTATCGGGGAAAGAGAGCTGGACTGAACCGAATGAGATAATACAAGTTGTCCAAGCGCCGTTTGATACCATCCTCTTTGTGCCCCAGATTGGCAGTGCGAGCCAAGACCGATGCCCACAGCGCAGGAAAGAGATCTCCATCACTCCTTCCACCACTCAGATAGCGTCTACCAGCCCAATTGAGATCGGTATAGAACCTAGTCATCCGAACCCCATCCATATCATATTGATCATCCAGCTCGATGCGTTGCAAGGACCAGTTGTCGTGAATGACTCTAGCCAATTCTGACACTCCCCGGGAAGTGTAGTCGTTGTTGAGCAGGTGCAATCGTGCCAAGCCCTTGATATCGGACATTTTGGAGGCAAGAATCGACAAACCTTCATCTGACAAATGATTGTTGTTCAAACCAACATATTGAATCGATGTATTGTAGGACAATGCAGAGGCTAGATACGCCATGGACCCGTCCGAAAGTTGGTTGAAGCGAAGTTCCAAAGATTCCAGGGTATTGGTACGTGCCAGTGCCCCAACTAACACCGACAAGTCCATTATATCTCCTGTTTCTGATTCTATCATTTCCCCAAAGTATTGACTAGAAATATCAAGATGACAGAGATGAGGAAGAAGAACTGAAATTGCCGCCAAGCCTTCTTGGAAGCATTGATTTCCAGCGACGTTGAGAGTATGCAACTGTTCATTTGTTCGAAGTGCGTGTATCAGGCGTGCGATGGTTCTGTCATCAAGAGGTTGTCCATTCTTCAAACAGCAGGACACAATTGCGACGGATTTGAGAAACTTGTGAGTTTGAAAACCCCGTGCCAAGTGAACAGCTGTGGCACCTTCTTCCAAGCGGCAACCGCGGAGATCAAAAGATTCAAGAGTAAAATTTTGAGACAGCCCATGCGCTAGCGCCTCAGCAGCTTCTGGAGACATGGAAAAGACAATGCGGTCTCCTCCTGCCTTCAATGTGAGCTTGCGCAATGTGCGGTTCATGGCAAGCCCCACGCCGAGGGCTTGAGCACAGGCGTCAAATGCCATCGAGGACAGTTGACCTGTGAGTATTTGAATGTGTTCGAGCGCCTCTACACTTGTTAGTGCTACGGTAAGCACAAGGTCTACATGACCACTGCAATCATCCAATACAAGGTTTTTGATAGTGCTGGAATGACGTTTCAGCACTCGCAGCACCCTTGTCGTTGTTCCAACGTCGAGGTCAAAGCTCTTCAGAATAAGTGATGTGACTTGCTTCGAAAATGCCTGACCTTGAGCTTCGATGAGGTCTTGAATACTTGAACTCAGGGCCCAATCGATACCATTGAGCGTGAGGCCATAGGATTCCGAATCATGACTTGTCATGTTCCATTGTTCATTCGAACTATGGCTGAAATGGGGTTTTGGGCGCAAAATTATTCGCCTGAACGTACGGAAGGACGAACAACAAGGTACGGGGAACTTCTGCTTTCCCTACTGACCAACAGCTAAGATCGTACTGTACTACTAGAGCTTTCCTTCTAAAACTTGAGCAACAGCTCTACATGGCCGGAGGCACACTATTTCAACAGAGCAACCTAGTCTTCCGATTCCACAGGTTCAATGCCAGCATCAATATGTTCCTCCTTCACTTCTTCCAATTCGTCCTCGGTAACACGAACCTTGCTTGTAGATCGGCTTTGACTTGCTTCCTTCAATTCGCGTTTTGGGTATGCCAAGGCGTACAGCAAATCCAGGTGCTTGGAAGATTGCTGCGACAACTGCCCCGGAGGAGGCATAGCACTCATGACGCTTTCCCTGGTGCGTCGTGGAACAGTCTGGGTAACGACACCAGTATTTCCATCCGTTACCCGGACATCATCGTCGTTGCTCCCAATAGAGCGATCATCCGCATCCCCAATTTCGTCTTCAGAGTTCGCTCCAGTCCTGCGAACAGCGCGACGCAACAATCTGTTCCATTTGCTGACGACCTTCATAGAAATCATGGAACGTCCAAGTCGAAATTGCACCGACTGAGAGGGAGACAGCTCCAAGGGGCGCCTGAGATACAAATAAGACCCATTGGACGAACCGGCATCAGTGAAGACGAATTCACCATTCTTGAAACGAATTACGGCATGTCTGGCGGAAACGGTGCGGTAATCGAGGACCATGTCGGATGTAGACGAACGACCCAACAACAATGGTCTTGTCCCGTTGCGACCGTCAGGCTTCAAAAGAGTGCTGAACGACAACTGGAAACGAGTGTTGAAGAGGCGTTGAGCCATCTCGTGCTTCGTGGCAACGAGAAGTGATACGTATGGGGGTTCAAGGGAAGACTTGAACAATTTGACATGACGACCATCACGGAGCTTGAAATCGGACTTGAAAGTGCTCTTGCAAACAGAGCAAGTGGCATCAACGGAAGAAAGGAAGCAAATTTGGTTGTCAGCCTCGGCGGTGTGCCACTTTCGAAGACATTCGACGTGGACATATTTGGTGTCTCCAATACATTTACATGGGGTGATCAAGGGATTGCTATCGGTGTCCTCTTCGTCGAAGCACATGTAGCAAACTGGATTATCTCCAGCAAATGCATCTGCACGATTGGCACTGACTGGACGTTGCTCACCCTCCATGGAATCTTCCGAGTTCTCTGCAAGACCAAAATACAAGGTACATGAGAACACTGTATTCACCAATGCAACCCTCTGTCCAACAACCACATAAGCTTACCTCCATCTGTCTCTTGTAGGTCAAGGAAACCTCCTGCCGAATTGGTAGTGTCCTTCATGATCTTTTGGATCTTTTCCTCGCTAAGTACACGGTTCTCCACACCGTCATGAGTCTCAATGACTACGACACCGACAGAACCAACGCGAAGGAAGTCCCCAACCTTGAGTGTGTGAGGAGCTGGGCCGTGCTTTCGGTCACCTAGCAAGCGACAAGTTCCCGAGTGACGAGAAAAGGCTTCCGGGGCTGGGACGACCCAGAAGCTCTTGGCATGCGAGGTGACAAGCAACTGACAGGCCCTATTATCGGGAAGTTCAAAGCGAGGCAACTTGCGACCAATCTGCATGGCATACTCAGTACCCAAGTCAACATTGTTGCTGTTGCGGCTACGACCAGACCCTTGAATAACGACTCCCTGGAGACGAAATAGGAAACACCGTTGAGCTCACGGAAAACACACACCCACTGCTGCTGCTGCAAGTCACTCACCTCTGGCTTAATCGTAAGAGTGCTAAACTTCTTCTTTCCGCCTCCATTCTGACTGTTGTTGCATGGGTAGACTCTGACCTCTACCTGGAAATCAAGGCGAGCATTGACTTCCGAGGCAGGATTGATGCATCGGACTGGAAGAGGAATGTCCGTAGACCCCTCTCGCGACTGAGATCGTCCGCGGTTGTCTTCCTGTCCATCGTCGACGCGAACAATTGCTGAACTGTTTTCAGCTTGACCTCCAGTGGGGGTGCGGTTGCGATCATTGGAACCCCAGGGACGGGGCATGGAGAATCCTTCAGAGGAAATCGAGTTATTGTTGCTCATGACACTACGGTTGTTGTTGAGTACTTCCGGTAGTTCGGGGAAATGATGGGAAAAGGAATTCCGAGTGTTTTGATAACCGCTTCTAAAAGCTAGTACGATGGGATGACTTTCCAATGCTGCAGGACAGGCACCAGCAAACAAAATTGAGTGAATTTGAGTATCACAGTAGCACAGACGAGGGCTAGTCTCTCCTAGAAGGACGCCAAAATTTGGACAATGCAAAAAGGCTGGGATAGAATTTTCTCCAAGCGCCGGCCTTCGTCCCTACGCAAAATTACGTAGCCAAACGTACCACAATGCTCTTCGCCAATATCTCTATAGCTTCGAATCAACGCTTGGCTTGGAGCACCACTGCTACAACTTCTTCTATCTCTGTACAAACCAAGAAGAGACTGTAGCCGCTCTTCTCAAAGTACTTGTTGGAATGAGTGGTGCGGGAGTTGTTTTTTTTTGTGTTTTCCGAACAGGCAAGGTTCAACTCAGCCCAGGCTTCAACAAGAACGAGTGCAGCCTTCACCACAGCAGTTTTCTCGCGACGCCGTGCATGTTCGCTCGACGTCCCCCATGAGATTTCTCGAGGCCTCATTGGGCCGTCACGGTCCGAATCCAGCACGCCGGCATTTCTTCCACATAGGATCCGTTGACATATATACCAGCACTTCCCTTCGCGAAGAAACGGACTAACTGTCCCCGCCCGAACGCTTCTCCGTATTTTCGGTAGTAGTAGTAGCAAAGGCTTGGCCCATGTGCTTGCACGCCGGCCCGCCGACTCACGGCCCGGTGTCTTTGCGAATGCCGACGCTTGCTCTTCTCTGACGACGACGTGCCTGTCTACGAATACCGTACCGGCAGTGGAACATCTCGTACAACACACGTACGAGTAGTGGAGTTTCCATTCTTTATGCATGAAATGATGACAAAGACACTTGCGGTCGTGTAGCGTTAAGTAATTCTATGCGGGGTTTGACCGTACCCTTTATTCACCTCCACGACCTATCAACCGTCCTCATTTCCATGGACAGCACATCATTCTCGGAGAATTCTGCCCTTCTTCCAGAAGTCTCCCCCATCATTTTTCGTCTGTCGTGTCGTACGTTTCATGGACTGGTGGCAGTTGGCATCCATCATCCTCGATCATCAGTGCTGCCAATCCTCTGGATATCTTTGTTCCGCATAGACACAACAACCAGTACCATACACAACAAGTTACCATCTAGTATGAATAGAGTAGCAAGAATACTGCTGGTGACTCGCACCGTGGCTTTTGTTGTTCCAAGGATACATACCAGGAGTTTGGCCACACATTGGGAAGTTCGGGCGCCGACGATCCATAGAGAGTTGGTTTCCCATCCTAAGGTTAGATCTTTTGACTTCTTCTCTGCTTCGAGTGAAGGATACCAACGGTCTTTGTCACGCCGTTGGCTTACAACGTCTTCTACAAGCAGCATTGTGACGGATCCTTTGGGAAGTATGGGGTGGATCCAACAGGCTGTATTGTCGGTGATGAATGAACTCTTTGATCCTGCTGAGATTGCTCGGGGAGCAGCGCTTGCCAAACTGCAAAAGAAGAAGAAAAAGAAGAAGAAATCACCCAATGGTGTTGAACTTTCGGATCAGGAAAAACAGGATATTGCAGATCAGGCGGCGGCAGAGGCCCGTCCATTTTCGGTTGATGACACGATGGTCACAGTAGCCACCCGTGCCGAGTTTGGAGACTACCAAGTCAATGCTGCCATGGGGATTGCCAAGTCTATGGGTCAGAATCCAAGAGCATGTGCCCAGCAGATTGCAGATCGGTTGAAACCAATCTTGGCCCAATGTATGTTGGAGCCTGAAATTGCAGGCCCAGGTTTTATCAACCTCAAATTTCGACCCGACTATCTGACAACCACTGCAACCAACATGGCACAAGATGCTGCAGGCCGATTGGGAATCCCACCTGCCAGTCACTCTCAAAAAATTGTTATTGATTACTCCTCGCCCAACATTGCCAAAGAAATGCATGTGGGACATTTGCGATCGACCATTATTGGAGATACCCTAGGCAACGTTCTGGATTTTGCCGGGCATCAAGTAGTTCGTTTGAACCATGTGGGTGATTGGGGAACGCAGTTTGGAATGTTGGTGGAGCATTTGAGGGATCACTATCCAGAGGCGTTGCATGTAGACACGTCGCGAGACGTTCAACTGGGGGATTTGGTGGAGTTGTATAAAAAGGCCAAGAAGCGATTTGACTTGGAACCAGACTTTCGCGAACGGGCAAGGGAGGGTGTTGTCAAGCTGCAAGCGGGAAACCCTGAAGAAGTAGCTGCCTGGGAGGCATTGTGTGCAGCATCGAGGGTTGAATACCAAAAGGTGAGAAAAGGCTCCTTATTATAGCTGGGGTGTTTGTTGGTGTGGACTGGGCCTCTCACATGTTTCCTTTCCAGATTTACGACATACTCAACATTCGAGGTTTGAAAGAGAGAGGTGAATCCTTCTACAATCCTTTCCTTTCCGAGGTAGTACAAGACTTGGAGGAACAAGGTCTTGCGGTGGCCAGTGAGGGAGCAACCGCAGTCTTCCTGGAAGGAGTAAGTTGTCAATGGCTTTGCATGAATTTTGTATCAAGCAAAACAAAGTCTTACAAAAGTGTATGCGTTAGTACGAAAACCGAGATGGGACACCCCTACCCATGTTGGTCCGCAAATCTGATGGAGGCTTCAACTATGCTACCACCGACTTGGCTGCGATTAGACACCGCGTAAAGCTACCTGCGAGCGCCGGTGGAGAAGAAGCTGACCGTGTTTTGTATGTAACCGATGCTGGTCAGTCGCAACACTTCGACATGGTTTTCGCGGTCGCCAAAATGGCAGGACTCGTTCCAGATGGGGCATCCTTGGAACATGTTCCATTTGGTTTGGTTCAAGGAGAAGACGGTAAGAAATTTGCCACTCGATCTGGAGACACTGTGAAACTGAAAGATCTACTGGATGAGGCTGTCCGCATTGCTGCCAATGACTTGAGGAGCTACGAGGAGAACAAGGACACCTCTGAGGAACAAATTGAGCGCGTCTCCAAAATTGTGGGAGTCGGTGCCGTGAAATATGCTGACCTGTCCATGCATCGCCAATCTAACTACAAGTTCAGCTACGAGCGAATGCTAAGTTTGAACGGAAACACAGCTCCGTACATGTTGTATGCCTACGCTCGGGTCTGTGGTATCATCCGCAAAGCAAGTGACCAAGAAGCATCAAATAAACTTGCTTGGCCAGAAACATCAGAGATCATCATTACACATGAGACAGAGCGAGAGTTGATTCGAAATCTAGTCCGCCTTCCTGACCTACTTGACGAAGTGGAGCGTGACCTATTTCCACATCGACTGTGCGACTATCTCTTTGAAACGAGTCAGAAATTCAACAAGTTCTATGAAAATTGCTCAGTAAAGAACGCTGAGACCCCCGAGATTAGAGCAAGCAGACTTTCTCTGTGTATTGCTACAGCAGGAACCATTCGGTTGCTCATGAGGATGCTTGGCATTGAAGTCGTGGAGCGTTTGTAGAAGAATTTGATAGTAAGCTATGTTCTTTGCTACGGTAGCTTGAATCACGGTTGGATTCTTGTCACGCTGTGCGACTTCTGTGATTAAACGCCCGCCTCGCCTTGGTTCAAAATGCAAGCAGCCCGCGAACTCCAACGACACCAAGAATTCTAAACTTGCATCGCTGCCGTCCACAAAAGCCTCTGACAAGATGGAGAAAGTAGATCAAGTTGTCAAATCTATCGATGATTTCATCACCAAGTACCCCGCGGTGACTCAACTCGGTATGTTCTCTTTGTTGTACTTCTTGTAGTTTCTGTTTCGTCTTGCCGGTGTCCTTTCTTTTGCATCCTTGGGTACCGTCTCTACGTGTGTACTTGGTTTCTCCCTTGTTGTTCTTGGCACCTCCGTGGTCCAAACCATGCTCGGTTTGAACGAGCATCATATTGTAGAGGGGTGGAAAAGCCGTCACATGTATTGCTTTCCCCTTGGGTGTGGTTAGATTCTTATTCGATACAGTGAACGATTTCCTCACGAGCGTCTTTTCTATGCGAATCTCCTTGGGCTACAGAGCAATTCAAGAAGCTCGAGGAGAAGACGGGGTACTCCAAGGTGTATTTCTTTGTCGGCACTATCACTGCCCTGTTTATTTTGACTTGGGCAATTGGAGGATTCAAGCTCATCACTGACTTGTTGGGTTTCGTGTACCCAGCTTACATGTCCTTCCAGTCAATGGAGGCTGATCAGGGGTTCTCGGAAGGAGCTGCCCAATGGCTTACCTACTGGGTTGTATTCTCTCTAATTGTTGTCATTGAGAGCATCATCCCTGGAATCCACAAGTGGATCCCCTTGTACTACTACAACAAGGCTGGGTTCATTGTTTGGCTTTACCACCCTCAAACGAACGGTGCCGAGTTGATCCACAACAAGGGAGTACGGGCAGTAATCTTGCCGTACCTACAGGGCAAGTCGGCACCAGCCAAGAAGGAGGACTAGACTAATCGTGAGGATCTAGTAGCGAGTGGGATTTTCGCTGGAACATGTGAGGAGAAAGTATTTGCTGGGTAGGTTTTTTTGTAGAGAATCCCTACCCAGGGTCCACCTGATAAGGCTTTGTAGTACATTTTACATTACCTAAGTTCTAAGCTATAGAAAATGTTACGAGCTGAGAATCAAGGAATCTATTATGGAGCACAATCATAATCCCTCCTGTCAGACTCCGCTACTTGCGAGGCTCGAAAGGATGGCCTTCGTTGATAAAGACGACGAAACCCGGTCGGCTGAGTATCTACGATTCCTTGTACTTTGCTTTGATTTAGAAATGCGGCAAGGTGTAGCTTGAGATTTTCACTTTCACTGGACTCAAGTGGTACTCCTTTGGTCCAAGAATTCCATGAAACTTCCCTTTGACAATCATGGTTCTTCAGCGGTTTGGCGGTAGCCACTGACGGTATCTCACCTGATACTAGGAACGCCATGCTGACACTGGCATCCACCATGTGAGATACAATGGTTCGATGAACCCACTTGGTGACCCCTTTCCGCACCCTGGGTGTCAGATGAAGTTGGGTTTGACTGATGGAACTTGGCGCAAGTTGACCAAAAGGAACTTCGTCGGTAATCATTTGAATCACTGCCGCCAACATGACAGTTCCAACATCCATGGCAGTGTTCTGTACATATCTTCCCAGCGTCTTGCGGAGTGACTGTTTTTTGCAGCGTGACTCGAGAAAGTGCATAGCTTCTATTCCAAAACCAAGAGACCAAAGCATAGCAAACACGAAACACTCCAAGGAAGGACAAGAAGGACAATCATTCCGATCTAACGCTCCCAAGTACCCAAGCGCGAAGTCCAAGATGTGACATGCACCATGAAATCTCTGATCTGGTTGTCGTGTTCTCGTGTCTTCCAGCTGTGGTAGGAGAATCTCTGCCACTATCTCTGTTTGGTATATGATTGATTGGGACTTTTTCGCGTGTGGCATCGCTGTGGTGCAAGAAAATAGGGTGTCGAGGTGGTGATACCGTATTGCTGCAGATGAAGGGAGAAACCCACTCGAGAATAGTTGTTGAACAGACGTTTTCCAATCCCAGTCCAATGCTTTGAGCTGGGTGCTGTATACTGCAGCAACCAGGTCCATTGTGTGTCGTCGACAAGAGGTTGTAAATCTCGTACTTGATAGTAAAGTTGCCAGCCTGGACATGGCAAATCCATGGGCCCTTCCTGTTGTATCCACACGACGTAGAAAGAATGTCACCAACGAAGGCATCCAAGGCAGTGTGTTGAATAGTTTCTGGACATCAATGGCAGCAGAGAATAGAGTTCCATTTCGTGAAGGATCCAAAAGGTGACCAGGAGGCAGGAAAATTACACTTTGATTGGTATGTCACATTGATTAGCACGATGTACAAGATCTCGAGAAGTCGACAAGACCATCAATAATCGGACATACCTTGGGCTCTTAACCTGCATCAAAATTTCGTTTGGTTCTTCGGAGAAGTGCAAATGGTCAGGATCAGCAATATCAAGGAAATAAGTTCGGCGTAGTATTCGAAACGAGACGAAGAGTACATTGTCCAGAACTGCCACTACTGGNGCTCGAATACAAAACAATATATCTTCCATTCTTCCAATCGTATGCTTACATAGGTTCGAACAAGAACAATCATTCCCGACGCCTTGTCAACAAGATGTAGTACCAAGTCCACCACAGGTGATGTCTCTTGTCGTTGTATCTCCACTATATATGAGTTCCCATACATGTTGACAAGGCAAATGTGGTGAAAAAATGATCTCCCAGCATCATTGTCAAACGTTTGTGGCGCCAAAGGTAATGCATAGGGCGAAAGTCGCCGAGGTGGAGGCAACTCGAGGCGTATCCGTCGTTTGGGCTTTTTGTTACCATTCGTAGTATCAGGGAAACGTAGCAAAAACGTTCGAAGTTGAAAAACTAGCTTGGGAGAATCCTTGGAGGCGACTGAGGCATTAACACAATCTTTGGAACGTCCCCTACCCCCCACTATCAGCACCCGTGTTGAAGGGTCGTACCACACTTTGGATATGAGTTGCGTGGTGCCACTGGACTGAGGAAAGGCATGTGCCAACGCCATTTGATCACGTCGTTTGGAGACCTTGTAGCACAAGACAGCCCTGGTAGTGACCACCACGAAATCCTGCGATAATCCCCCGTGGTCACTCCAGAACATGTCTATGATGATGCTCGCAGGGGAATGATCCTTTTTGACAGGCACGACAGGAAGGTGATGAAAGGGAGAGGAAAACGGATCTCCATTACCGGAACTTTTGAAATCGATGGTCCAATGTTTCACAGTGTCTCTGGAACTTGGTGACTCCAGAGGCACAATGCGAACCAGACTGGGAGTGAATTGTATAGCGAGAAATTGACGATCCAGACTGAGTCGGGCACGGATCGGGACACGTCGCTGGGTAGGCGTTGCCGATATGGATGTAGACAAACTCGAGTGATCGACCGCCAAAGTGGGAGGTAATCGAAACTTCCAACATGCTTCTTGCTTTTGATTCCAATCGCACATGCGATATTCTACCATTTCCGAAAAGGAGGAAAGGGGCAAGGGTTCCGGTCGGGCCATCAAGGCGAGAAAGCAGGAATGGGAAGCATCATACCATGAGGCAGTCACCGCCAAACAACTAGTTGGAGATTGGAAAAGGGTTGGGACGTGGATTTTCTCTCCAACTTGCATGTTGTTGGAAACAGTGAACAAAGCAACGGATTGAATCACACAACTGTCCTGGTTGTTTCCATTTTCTGTGGCAAAAATGCGGGTGTTTAAATAAAACCACAACGAAGCGTTGCAATCCAGCTTGACGTGACGTCACAACAGGGGGACGAGACACCGGAGTTCTCTCCCCTCCCCATCCCTTCTCCCCAACATGAGAGATCGCCGCTTGTGTCGTGTCTTAGCCAAGGTGGTTGCGCATCAAGTCACTCGGCCCATTGACCAAGTACTAGTAATTGTTCAACAACAACTGCTACAACAAACACCACAGCTAACCCTAACACCAAGTCGGGATAGGAAACGGTATCGTAGGACTAGACTTGTCGTGAAGAAGTCATGGGAGGCCGGAAGGATTTTGGCCACTGTTTAGGCTCCAATTTGTATGGAACCTCGTTTGAGGCAACGCGATGGTTCAGTTTGGACCCTTGTGGCTTGGCTGGTGTCTTCTGTAGTTTCGGAGTTCACATGTTTGCTCTTTGGACTATTGTGTCTCATTTGATTGCCGCCAATCTATTCAGCACTGCCATCTTCCTCTTGGTGTATGTCCCTATTGCTATGCTGGCTCTTTGGTCTTTGTACATGGCTTTTTCGACGAACCCTGGAGCGGTTCCCATGGGAGCTCGACCACTGGTCACTGTCAAACGTGCTGATTCCAATTCAAACGCCAATGGCGGTCGTCAACGAGCCCTTCGTCGATGTCACAAATGCAATGATAACTTCAAACCCAATCGTGCCCATCATGACAGCGTTACGGGTCGATGCATTGGTAGGTTGAATGGTGAATGATGTGGAAGGTAGTGTTGTCTGTTTTTCACTCACAGCATGTCGATTTTATCCCTCGTATGTGTACAGTCAAATTTGACCATTTTTGTCCGTGGGTCGGCAATGCAGTCGGTGCTCTCAACCATAAATTCTTTGTTCTCTTTGTGGGATACACCATGTGCACCTGCATTGTGTCTCTCTTTTTGATCCTGATCCGCGCATTCCATTGCGGCTTTGTCACCGAAGATCCATCTGAAGATGCTATTGACACCAAGGGAGGTACTCCCATGGATACCACGCCAACTGAGGATGGCTCCCATGAACTGGGGGAGGAAGACTCAAATCACAGGTTTTTGGAGATACACTACCGTGAAGAATGTTTCGGTTTCTACAATAGTTATGCAACCTTGGTCCTTCTCGTGGTGTCCGTTTGCTTTCTGGTATTTACTTGCTGTATGCTCTTGGAACAAGTGGAAACCATTCAAACCAATTCTTCCAAGATTGCACGCATGAAAATGAAGGTCGGACAAGCAGGAACCGAACTTGCTCGGGTCACAGAAGAGTTCAATGAAATGTTTGGTGGAACCACCAATCAAGTGTCCTGGCACTGGTTCCTGCCAACCCAAGTAGAGTTTCCTCGAGGAATGAGAAAGGTTGTGCTGGGATATGAATGGGATGAAACGTTTGATGCAGTGCCCTACGAGGAACCTACCAGTGGTTCATCGGTCCCTTTGCAAGTAGGGGGTGGAAATGACGAAGAGCTAGGGGCGGTCGAGTTGACACCTACCCGCAGTTCCATCGAAAAGGAAACATCTGACAACTCTGCTGCAGCCGAAGAGGGAAGCTTTGTGAACTCTGTTGAGAAACACCCACGTCTTACGCAGAGGAGCAACAGTCGGGGCCCCGAGAATCGGCTGCAGGCCGAAAATGGATCCATGACGTGATAAGAGTTTTCCAAATACACCCACACCACCTCTCCCTCTCTTGCCTCGCCATACCACATCCGCCAAACAATATTTTGGACTCATTGTAATTCGTACATTTAACATTTAGCTACAACACAACTACATGTAAGTCACCCTTAGGCTGAGATGGCTTGAGCTTCATCGTTGGGTCCGCAAGGTGATATCGGGAGAGACAGTATATTCTCTGGCAACGCCATCAACGTGGTTGGATCCTCACGATCTAGCGGAATGGGAGACATGGCAATGTCCTCCACCGGAGTCATGGGTGTATCCATCGCATCATCTTCTTCCTCTGCTTGCGGTGTGAAGTCAGAGCCTTTGCCCTGTGCATCTGCAGCCGCGGCAGGCGGGCTCTCCCTCTTTGGGCTTTTGTGCTGTGTGTGAGCTTCCATTTTCACAGGTGTTGGGGTGTGTGAATGTGGTGACGGAGCATCTCCCGGTCGGTCAACATGATGGAAGTGACCTTTGAACTCGTCTTTCTCGTACTCGCTCTTCTTCTCCTCCCCTGGAGGCGAAGCCCTGTTGGCACTGTCATCCATGTCAGGATAGCGCTCTTTCATCAAATGCGATGGCGTTGGGGGCTTGAAATGTACGTGATCCGTTGGATTCGGCCACTCGGGAGTCCGACTGAATGCAGAGGCTCGAGGGGTCAACAATGTGCGCGGGGACAAATGAGACTTTGAAGAATGCTTTGCCTCACTCCCAAGACTTGGAACGGACAACCAGCTGGTGGAACTACTACTGCATGATGTTGGGTATCCGCTGGGTGCCGGCGAGCCATATTGCGGGTGTGTATGCGGCGATCTCCAGCTGGAAGGGTACTCCGATCCTGTTGGTGCACTTCTGGGATACCAAGAGGAGCCTTCACCATTAATTCCTTCACTATGAGGAGCTTCATGGGCAGGAGAATCGTAGTACTGGGGGGCCCCTCTGTAGCCAGCAGGGGAAAATTGATGCCTTCCTGGTGGCAAAGGTCCTCGTGGGAGAGGCGAGCGTGGAGGTGAGGAGGATCTTGGTGGTCTGTGTGTTGTAGGCATGCCAGGGTGGTGGTGATGACGTGGATATTGATGGTGAGCAGGCGGTCTTCGACTTGGATATCTAAAGTGACCTCCTTCAGAAGAATGCTCAGCAGCTGAATAACCGTATGACGACCAAGAGTGAGGTTGATAGGGCGGACCGGAACCCTCGTGAGACGGGGAATAGTAATAGTGGTGGTGAGACGATGGACTGGAGAGATATTGGGGACCTCCATAAGAACGCTGTGTTGGTACCCCTGGGGATGGGTGAGTATGTTCGTATGGAGAGTATGTCAAGGGAGCGGACCCAACAGTTCTGGGGCTCTCTCTTCCATGGTATGGTGCCCCCGCGCCCCAAGTCATCGGCGAGTTAGGGTGAGAAGCCGGGTGTATTGACGCAGGAGTTTGCGGAGTAAGAGGAGGGTGGTGGTAACTGCTGTTTCCAAATCGTGTCATGGGCGAAGGCGGGTGAACAGGCGGAGACTTCCTGTTTGCCTTTGCACTAGCAGAGCCCACACATGGATTCGATAGCGTTCTCCGGTGCCCCTTCTTGATGTGCTGTGGCTTGGCCTGTTGAGTATTGCACCAAAATTGGTGAGGGTCATTCAAAACAGAACCAACGCGGACAATACTTTGTATGCATACCTTCTTAACAACTTTGAGCTTCTCCGCTAGTTTCTTGCATTTGGTGCTTGCTGCTGATTCCTTTGTCTCGTCCCCTTGAGGCTTGATATCAGTACTCGCGTTTGGTTTGGGTTTTGGTTTCTCCCCATCTTCGTGAATGTGAATCTCAAAGACGTCACTCAGAAAGTCAGGATCACCCAGATCCGCAGATAATCGCTTTCTCAAGTTTGCTGCCCCATCTCGCAGAGCCTGGCTTGTCTTCTCGACAGCTTTCTTAGGTCCAATATCAGACCAGAACCCTGTGTTTGGGTCTTTCTCCAGAAATCGACCTGGTGGGTCCAACTGGCGAACAGCAGCTACTATCGATCTAGAAATCTCCATTTTCTCTTTCTTTGAGCTTGAAACGTATACCTCCTGTTTGAGTTGAGAGTACAAGCAGCATGGTGGTCAGTACAAGATAGGTCTAGGATCCTGTCACGCAGCAAAATTTCTGCGAACATCAGCTGGTACGGAATGTTGAAGTGAGTTCTCCACCCAGAATTTGGATGCCTGTAGAACACCTTTCAAGGCAAACTTTTCTACCATCCAATCAAAGTTCCGATTCCCGTATGTAAACAAAATTCAACGGAGTATCAATCCAACCAGGAATCCTACGAGCGCGATGGGTGGGTTCTCACCTTGTTCAACCCCACCAAGCTGCGAAAACTCTCGTTGCCGGGGTGGCGATTTGTTGTGACTCCTCTCCCGCACAGAACATCGTTGTGATGTGGGTGCTCGATGTCAACCATTTTCTGCTCATCCGCAAGGAGGAGCCGATGCTCTTCATCCTTATTGTATCCCAACGTCTGTGTTTCTCGTGATATGATATCCATGTTTTCAAACCTACAACGACCAGGTGCAGAGTTGGTTGATGGCAACGATGATCATCGTCCGAAAATGGAAGTGATTGGAGTCTTAGTAGCCTCTGAGCGCGCTGTTGTCTACCACAACTGATGGTTGGGTTAACGTTCGTATCTCGAGGCGGATGACGACACCACTGAACGGATCGGAGAGTCTAAAAGAACGCAATAGGCTTCCGAGTGGCGCATTTTGAAACACAGGTTATTTAACGCACCAAAAAATATATAGCAATTCAAAGAGCAAGATTTTTCTCATCTAGTATATATTTTTCTGTTGTCAGACTACGTTGCCTATAATCCTTCAGAGTAAAAAAAAATTGCATGTGCGTGACTCAGTTCGCGCCAAATCTCACCAAGTGAGAAACCAACCAGAGGTATGTGTGACAGTCATCACAATGTCGATGGCACTGTCCGAAGGAAAGCCATTGGAGCTGAATCATGAGGACATCATCCGCCAACGACGAGATGAAACGTACACCACCCCACCACCACCACCGTTGACCAATTTGGAGCAATATATATGATAGGGATTAGGGATACTTGGTCCTTTTGAGAGTGGAAGGTGGTTTGGCAGTACTGTAAAACGCAAGGAGGTGAAATGATGAGTCTTCGAAAGAAATTATAATAGTACATCAGTATTGAGAAAAAATGTTGATACCCTCAGCAAAGTTGGTAGTTCTCGACAATCGATATGTCGTTCTAACATATGTTTTTAAAATTTCACCGGGTATGGCATCAGGACACACAAAGTCATCGCAACTTGCAACTTACATGGAATAGACAGCTTGCAAGGGTATGCTTTCTTACAAATCATCAAGCGTCAGTTGTACAGCTCCAGCTTCGTTGTTGGAATAGTAGTCCTCTCCCAACTTCCTGCAAATTCCATAGTCGGGTACCAGGACGGCCTTTCCTACGGCCACGTGGCCACATCGAAACCGCGTCAAAAGAACAACTTCCTTCTGTTCGTCATATTCGTCCACCATTGCGTTGAGCTCTGGCCGCATTACTGCCATTTCAAAATCATCACGGCAAACCTCAGTGTCGTACTCCCCCAGCGTCAGGAAATGCATAAGGATTGACCGATTATCCAGGCTGAAACCGAAGCGGTCCTTAGGGATTGAGATTGACAAATCTGCAAGTGTAGTGTCACTTTGGAGAAACAAGAATCCCCGTCCAAGCTTTGATGCCTTGTGGACAGCATACGGGCAGGCATAAAAGCGGACCCGTGCAAAAATCTCGTTCCGCACTGCCTCTTTGGTGGGGTCAAGTGACATTTGTGCGAGGCGGGAATAAGATGCACAAGCAACCTTGTGTCTACCTTGTTTCCAATCCTGAACCTGGCAATCCCGACTGCAATAGGAAGCTACTTTGCATTTCGAACACTTGGATAGCTTCTCGACATTCAAGTCGGCACTTGGCTTTCCACATCCAAAGCATCGAATTGGAGGCTCGGATGGTTCATCGTAGCCCAATTCAATTGTCTTTTTCCATTGAATAGTCTGTGGAGCATTAGACAAAGGGTTCTGCAAAGCCCCAGAGCCAGTGGGTTGGGTATCCGATGACATCTCGGTGCGTGATTGGCAAAAAGAAGATTATGTTGTTGTGAGCAATGCAGGGTTTTGGATGGTGCTCCGACATATTCTGACAAACTGTTGCTGACAAATTTCAGACGCCGGATTCTAGATTCCTCTGAAGGATTTTGAGAGTTGTTGACTGTACTCGTAGTTACGTGTGTAGTACGGTGCCAAAGGACAAGACTAAACTAGAATACAATTCCAGCAAAAAGAAGCTCTAGGGCACAACATTGTTTCTACTAAAAGTATCCCCACTCATGGCCCGTTGGCAGGCGTGTCAGAAGCCAGAAATTGGACCACTGTTCCCACGAAATGACATGGAAAGGTTCGTGGTAATCAGATCAAGTCATGTATACGTAGAATGACATTCTTTCAGAAATGGGCTGGGGTCTAGTTGCTAGTGTCCAACTCAGCCATAAGCTCTGCCATGATATCACTTTCCTCTTGTTGTATTTTTCGCTGGTACTTTTTGTAGTTCTCCTTGTGTTTCTTGCTCTTCATATGGTTCTGCATCTGAGCTTCACTCTTGAAGTCCTTTCGACAACATTCGCACCTCCAAAAATCAGGCTCTTCAGAGGATTCGTCTTCTTCGGACTCTTCGAAGTCCTCGTGCACACGCTGGTCATCTAATTGTTCTGTAGGCACTTCGGGTGCAGTCTCTTGGTCGTCAGCAACCTCAACTGATGATGAAGCCTCGCCGTCTCCTACTCCAATATCATTTTCTTGGGAAGCACCATCAATGGCATCAGCGCCGTCAACGTCGCCTTCCCCACCATGCTCCGGGCCAGGTTCAGGTACAGGTTCGGGTTCATCGTCATTGGTTCGTCGCTTTCCTTTCTTCTTCTTTCCCCGCTTCTTTCCTCCTCCATAGTCATAGTCATCCTCCAAATCGGCCAAACGCACACGACCTGCCAAACGATCTGCCTCTTCTGCTTCTTGCTGCTCTTGCAGGGCTTGTTCTTGCCAGGCTTCCTTGGCTCGCTGGTTCTCACGTTTTCGCTCAGCGGCTTCCAGTTGTGATCGCTTTGCTTGCTCCGCCTTCTCTTTTTCACGTTCTTGCTGCTTGGCTTTGACTCGAGGGTCGCGTCGCTTGACAAAGGCCACCAAGGCCAAAATATCTTGGTTGTATACCTTCTTTGCTGCCCGTCTAGCCTTTTTATTGTCTTCTTCCATTAGTCGACGAATTCTTCTGTTGGGAGCATCTTCGTGAACATTGTATTTGTCTTCCCAAGAGAAGTTTAGTTGAGTGATGAAAGATTCCCAGCGCTGATAAAAGGCATGAACTTGCTTCCATTCTGTATCTCGATTTCCAAAGTCGGTGGGAGGCATATCCATACTGCAATCTGGTGAACGTTTCTCGCATTCCACAATGTCTGTAAATACTTGCGTAAATACAGAATAAAAACCTCCCTCGCCCGCATGATATCCGGAATAGCAACCAGGATGCATGAAGTGAACCACTTCAAAAAGCATGTGGGCAGCTGCATCCTGGTTGTTGTCAGAGGCAGACCATCCTGCCAAAATAGCATCTCTATGTTCATCATACCATATTCTTTCCTGAGCATCTGACAGTACTTCGTACGCTTGTTGAATAATCCGGAACTGTTCTGCTGCCGTCTCGTCCCCTGGATTCTTGTCAGGGTGATTTTTTAGCGCCAACTTTCGATGGGCCTTTTTGATGGTACCATTATCAGCATCCCTCGGGACTCCGAGTACCTCGTAGTGACACCTAACCTCAGCCGACATGAATGAAGTCGTCTCTTCTTGTTTGAACTTGGGAGAATCAACTTGTTGGATGTTCCACTGCTCAACTTTGTCGTTGGAATGTAAGAATGGTTGGTGGCAGGGAAATCCAAACCCGCAACAATCTTGGGACACCCAGAACCGGACGACGTGAAGACTGTAGGTACGTTTGAGTTTTTGTCATTTGTCTGATCCCAATCGAGAGGTGCGATTGTTGCTTTTGGTGTCGGAACTCAAAACAGCAATCGATAACAATGAGTCAAGCCAAGATGGTAGAAGTTGCCATTGGCAAAAAGTACAAGGCAAAATTTGAAGGCGGCAAGGCACAGGAATTCTTGGACGACAATGAAGCCCTTCAACAACGAGTCAAGAACAACAAATGGATTCGATGGGATGGTGTGGAAGGAACAGCGGAGGAACATGGACAGCACGTCTTGGAGCGCCTGAGGTACCTTTCCTCGCCAGAGAGAGATTCCGAATTTCGTTATTACGGAACCAAGGCTGGATGTACTTACTACATTCACGACGAAGAGACCAAGGCCGCCAATGGATATGGACTCTTCAAAGTGGAAGCTGTCCTCAAAGTGGAGCCAAAAGACCTGTTGGCTTTTGTATTTGATATGGAGCAAGTCGGAGAGGCCGACGAAACGGTTGTTTTGAACAAAGTGCTTGCAATGTATCGCGGCAAAGCGGTTGGAGACCCGTTCTCCGCTGTAGTGTATTGGGCAAACTACCCAGGCTTCCCCTTTTACATTCGAGACGGAATTGATTTGACCACCTATCATAAAGATGACGATGGAACCATGTGGCAGATGTCCACTAGTCTTACCGGAGGTGACTACTTCCAATCCATGCCCGGTGGCATGGCCGCGACAGACCGAATCTTTGGATACAAGTTGGTCCCCTCAGGTGACGGAACCACCAAGGTCGCCATGTTCACACAAACGGCTTTATACGGATGGATTCCCATTACACTGAGCAACTGGATGGTGTGTGGAGTACTAATTGACTACATGAAGACGATTGAAGAAGGGGTGGCCAAGGCCAAGGAAGCCGGAACACACCAAAAGCTACTAGAGCAACTCGAACTGGCCTAGAGAAAGGGCTCTAGTTCATCATATTCATCCTCTCGTTAGTACAGCATTTATGATTCTCTTCATGTTTCAAGGATTGCTAATAACAGCTATTTACTCTACTATTCCAGGCAAAACCCATGTCCGCATTACCTCCCTGCAGATAGCAGAACCCCCAACTTACCTTCGCTTCACAAACGTTAGTTTCATGGAACGAATCTCGGACGTCAAGAACCAATCAGCTAGCTGTGGATGATCATCACAATCAAGGATAGTGTTGCACATGTGAAACAATGTGACGGAATGGCCCACCACTGCAATATTGGATTCCGGTCGATTCGCCAAAAAGTCCACCAAGAAGCTGTAGATCCGCTCGGAGCGGGCATGCAGAGTTTCCTTCTTGTTTGGGTTCCACAAAGTATCTTCTTCGGTCATATCCAAAAAGTTGATTTGTGGGTAATCTGCTTGAATTTCTGACAATGGCCGACGACGATTACATGTCAAAAGACCCAGCTCTTCTCGGCAACCTTCATGGGATACCCAAGGTATGGCATTGGACGAAGCCGGAAGAGGCGCCACGTGGCCAAAAGAAATCCAAGCCGTTTGAATGGCCCGTTGCATCGGAGAGACAACCACCATCTCTGGAGAAAGCTGCGATGCCTGAGGGATTTGTTGGCGACATTGGAGCCTTCCGAGATCAGTCAAGGGCGTGTCGACAAACTCGGGCCTGGTCCAAGGATTCTGTACTGGGTCCTTGCTATTGAAATTGAAGCGGGCACCAGACTCATGCAGAATCTCCCCCAAAAGGTTGTGATAGCCTTGGCCATGCCGTTGAAAATGGACTACTTTGGTAACAATAACAGAACTGTCGTTGGGTTCTACCAGGGCCTGATCTATCTCGGAGAAAACAATAGGCTCAGCGCGAATCTGTACAGGGCGCTGTTGATTCTTCACTTTTTCCTTTTGGAGGTGGGGACGGTGTCCCACTGTCAAATCCTTGGCCAATTGGATAGCCTTGGGAGACCATATCTCCTCAAGTGACACAGTGCTATTTTGGGATGAATGAGGAGTCATGAGGACGAACGATACAACACAGCACTACCTGCAGCGACTGCAACGACGAACCAAAAAAGAGTGAGGACACGTTTCATAATGTCGTCCGTCGCGGAATGACCCATTCGACTGAACTCAGTTGGCAGCAGTTTAGACTACCAACTTTTTGGCCACCATTCGCGCCTGCTCGGCTGAACACATGCCTCCTCCTCCCCCATTCCTCCAATGGCGGCGGGAGACGAGGGCCAACGCACATAGGCATAGTGGACCCACATGAACATACGATAATCTTAATCAACGAAAAAGAATAAAAAGCCAAACCTCTTGTCCATACCAGAAAATTGGCACGACTTGGATGACTAGCTTGCCAAATATTTTCTGAGAGTGTTTCGTGGTGGTGGGAAACGTCGGTCCACTCTGGTTCCTGTTCTTGTCAACGATACCACTTGCCCCAGGAACGAAACGGACTCCTAGAGGGGAACTGCAACGTTGAATACAGCAAACAACCGTCATTCTTTCTTCTATTAATTTGTAGTAATACAAGAATATGACCAACTTTCATGGATTCTGGTAAGGGCTGTTCTCGTACTTGTTCTCGAACACCTTTGAAAGCTAGAGGTAGGCTTGAAGCCAGAACGTAGTTTCACAAGACTCTCTCTCTCACGTTCGTCATCTTTCCCTTTCTCTTCAGCTCTTATCCTCATGGAGGTTGGGTATTGACAGGTCTCATGACGACGTGTGTAGCTGCACTGGCTGCCACTATCTATGGAATGGGTAGTTGTCGCTTTGTCTATGTAGACTTTCAATCGGACCGTGGAGACTTTAGCGAATTCTACTTGGATCCCACTGCCGATGGCGATGTCGTTCAATACCGTGCCGGTGTGGGTTTGTTCACATGGCTGTCACCCTTTGATGATACAGATTGGTCCAAGGGACAATGTACGGGGTACACTACGCTTCAACAAGAAACGTTTGGAGATGACATCTTTGAAACGGCCCGGATTTTTGGTGTTTTGAGTGTGTTGACGGGAATTGGTGCAACGGCATGGGTACTCTTTCTTAGTTGCATTTCTTTGGGTCGGTATCAAATTTGGACCATGAGTTTGGTGCTGGGTCTCTTGATGATCTTTGTAGGCTTTGCCTTTTTGTTGTTCAAGTCCCAACTGTGCACGGATTTGGTGTCCTACCAAGATGCTTCGTACACCACGGAATGTTCGATGGACCAAGGTGGATTGGTGACGATTGCCAGTTCTATTCTGTGGTGTGTCGCCTGTTTGATTACGGTGATCTACATCAAACCTCCCGAACGCGACATGATGATTGGCGTGAATGGAGAAATCAAGAACGCATTTGTGGAGCGGCAGTTGGAACGGGAGCGACAAAAGCGCGAAAAAGCTCGCCTGCGACAAAAGAAAGAAAAGGTTGTAGACCAAGAGGATGGGTCATCGAGAATGTGCGGTCCCTCCCTGTCAAGCAGTGGCCCTCCCCATGTGGCATTGGAAATTCTGGAAGAGGCAACCGAGTTTCCATCGAACCCTCCAGCTAGAGAGGATGAAGAGATTGGGAATCATAGAGGAGGACGAAGAGCCTTTGAGGGTCCCAGCAACATTCACATTCACGGGGAAATATAAAGCAACCTCCATTGTTGTGTCATCGGTATACAAACATATTACAACGTATGAGATATTAGATAGCAATCTGGCCTGCGTGTACTGCACCAGTGTTCCAGTTACTACTAGAAGTGGCATTAGAACAAAAGGCACAAAACATTGGTGCTACAACTCGATACTACAATTCGTACTGACACCGGTATGTACAAAGACCATGATGGCCCTTCCCCATGAGCTCTCCTTCACGTTTCTTGCATTGCCGTTTGTATTTGTCGCAAGAGCGTGTGACATTGTTCAAAGGACAAGGTTGCGTTGGGAAACACGGGAACCAAGGTTCCAGACTTGGACGAACGCATTCGAAATACCAAATGAGTCGATACACTCCAAGCTTCTACGTGTTCTACCAAGAGACAATCTTGAATCGATTCGCGAGGCAAGAGAGGAAGGTACTTTTTGCGCTGATCGTTGGTAACAGAGCTTCGTTGGATTCCCATAGGACTGATATCCAAAAGTAGTTGGCATTTTTGATTGACTGGAGCTGTCTCGACCAAAACGAGGCCGAGGGCGAGACCTCCTGCCACCCACAAGGGATCCTTGCGGACGTTGGGATCCAAGGCAAACAAAATCACCAGAATCAAACTCGATAACACAAACAGAACCACCCATTGTCGATCTCGACGCTCATGAGACTCTACGACAAATCGAGTAGGAGAAATCTGCAATGTTCCGTTGGATTTCTTCATCATTGCATCACAGCAGCCGTGGCATCCTCAACCTCTCTCCACTCGTAGAAAATGGTTCCGGCTGGGATGGGTTGCCCTCAGTTCTGTGCGGCGTCCGTCATTCTTTGTGCACGTGGAATTCGAATGGGTCGGACGATCCAGCTGCACAAAAAATGCCTCTCTCTTGAATCTCCCCTCACCACATTCATTATACAGTGCCATGGTCGACTTGCACAAACCCACCATGGCGGCACGAGTACGAGTACCCAATGGTAATACTTGGTTTCTTTTTGTCCTATTACTCCAGTATTGCAATTGGTCCATCGCACTAGCCAAAGCCACTACCAATCCTACAACCACAACTTCTACCACCAGAGTTCCTTGGAATGGGCAAGCCAAAAGTACGCCAACGTCGACACGAACGCATCCTTGGAACTGGCGTGGGGGGGCACAAGAAGACAATACCGAGGGGGGATCCACGAGTAGTGCGGATTCGTCGACAACATTAGATGCTATTGATGATGCAGATTTGGACAAGTACATCGACTTTATCTTGGCATCCGTCAAGGACGAGTTGGATGAGGCTCAAAATCCACTCTTGACCTTGGTGCAGAATGAATCGTTATCTGACATGATGGAAACTTCGAATGATGTAGAAGTGGACTCTTCTTTGGTGAATACAACCATGGAGCCGCTGCCCGAAACTGTCGAGGATATGGCTGTGGTACCAGAGGAGAAAGCACTTCTACCAAACAACCCTGAAGTAAAATCCGAGATTTCAATTGCCACAGAGGACAATGTTACGCTGGGTGATACCTCCAACGAGGCTTTAGCTGCTTTCCTAGCAGAAGACACAGAAACTGTACCTCCTGTCGTCAACCTGACAAGTGAAGAAGAGGAGGAAGCTATGTCAAGCATAAACTCGGACGCGGTCGATGTGCAACAGGCCCCAATGGACACCAACGACACGTTGGCTCCCTCGGATGACGTTGTGGATTTGGATTGGCTAGATTCCGCCTTGGAAACCCCGGCACCTGGAGATCCCGAAACCATGTCTACCACAGCTACCGGCAATGCAAGAATGGTCTGTGAAGGCACAGTTTGTCGCTTGGTTCCGGATGGGGATGTTGAAACTGCTGATGTGGATGATGGTCTCTTGTCGCCTCCATTAGATACAAAAGAAGAATTGCCATTCGAGCAGGCCACAGTGGAGGGTGAATCGGTGCTGGAGGAAAGTACAATAGTAGATGATGTTCCTGAAGAGGGACAGCAAGAAGGTGCGCGTGTACCACAAGACATGGAACAACAAGTTGTTGCCGAGGAGGAAATGATTCAAGAATCCATTACCATTCAGGGGGAAGATATCAACGCTTCTGCTACGATGCAACAAGATGGCCAGCTGACTACCGAAACATTGAACACGACCGAAAGGGACATTTTGAATCCAAACCAAACAGAGTCTGTGGAGACCAACAATGATATGCCAAAAGTTTCCTTTTGGAGAGGCGCCCGTCGTTCTTGGGGACTCATGACGGCGGGTGCACTTGGAATTCCCACTGAGAACCTCACATTGGACTCTGCGAAACGACACAACGACACAATACCTATCGATTCCGGCAGAGGTATAGAAGGAGAAAATTGCTCCCGGTGTGAATCAACGGAACAAGGCACTGCTGGGGTTCATGTTGAAGCTGAAGCGAATGTGTCGATTGTTGTAGAGGTCAAAACGGAGCTTGTAGAGGAAGTGTCTAACGGTATATTGCCTGGTGCTTCGGCCGAAAATGCGACCGGGGCCGATGAAACATTTTTGGAATCTTCCTTCGAGACTGACACAGCAATGGATCTTGAACCCGTTGAAGACATAGATATTCCAACGGACGATGAATGCGAGAGTCTGGATGATTGCCCTTTTTCTGATGATGATGAAGAA